>CAJUXJ010000117.1:0-28404 GCA_910589775.1 Avena eriantha
GGGTCTTATGATCGTTGTAAATCGCCCAAGAAGCCCAAAACTATGGCAATAGCTCATGAAAACAGCCGTAAAGCGCGAAAACGATGAGTTTTGGTCATAACTCTCAAACATGTAGTAGGTCTTACGTCATTGTGAATTACCTTCGAAACCCCAAAACTCTAGGCAATAGCTCATGAAAATGTCCACTAAGCACGAAAACGACGAGTGTTTTGGTCATAATACTCTCAAACATGTATCGGGTTTATGCTCTATATAAATCACCCAAGAACCCCCAAAATATGGTCAATAGCTCATGAAAATGGCCATAAAGTGCAAAAACGGCGAGTTTTGGTCATAACTCTCAAGCATTGTGTCGGGTCTTCCGCGTGTTGTAAATCGCCCAAGAAGCCCCAAACTATGGGCCATAGCTCATGAAATGCCCATAAAGCGCAAAAAGGGAGAGTTTTTGGTCATAACTCTCAAACATGTATCGGGTCTTATGCTCTATATAAATCGCCCTAGACCGCCTAAACTATGGTCGATAGCTCATGACAACGGCCATAAAGTGCAAAAATAGCGAGTTTTTGGTCATAAATCTCAAACATGTATTTGGTTTTACGGTCGTTGTAAATCGCCCAAGAAGCCCAAAACTATGGGACAATAGCTCATGAAACGGACATAAAGCGCGAAAACAACGAGTTTTTGGTCATAACTATATAACATGTATCGGGTCTTACGGTCATTGTAAATCGCCCTCGAACCCTAAAACTATGGGCTATGCTCATGAAAACAGACATAAAGAGCGAAACGACAAGTTTTTGGTTATAACTCTCAAGCATTGTATCGCGTCTTACGCTCCTTGTAAATCGCCCTAGAAGCCCAAAACTATTGGCATTAGCTCATGAAAACGGCCATAAAGCGCAAAAAGGGCAAGTTTTTGGTCATAAATCTCAAACATGTATTTGGTCTTAGGATCATTGTAAATCACCCCCAGAAGCCTAAAACTATGGGAATAGCTCATGAAATAGCCATAGAGCTCGAAAACGACATTTTTGGTCATAACTCTCAAACATGTATTGGGTCTATGGTCATTGTAAATCGCCCTCGAACCCCAAACTATGGACAATAGCTCATGAAAATGGCCAAAGCGCAAAACGGCGAGTTTTTCGTCATAAATCTCAAACATGTATTTGGTTTACGATCGTTCTAAATCGCCCAAGAAGCCCAAAACTATGGGCAATAGCTCATGAAAACAGCCATAAAGCGCGAAAACAATGAATTTGGTCATAACTCTCAAACATGTAGTAGGTCTTACGGTCATTGTAAATTCCCTCGAACCCCAAACTCTAGGCAATAGCTCATGAAAATGTCCATTAAGCACGAAACGACGAGTGTTTGGTCATAACTCTCAAACATGTATTGGGTCTTACGATATTGTAAATCACCCAAGAAGCCTAAAACTATGGGCAATAGCTCATGAAAATAGCCATAAAGCTGGAAAACGACGATTTATGGTCGTAACTCTCAACATGTATGTGTCTTATGATCGATGTAAATCGCCCTCGAACCCCAAAACTATGGACAATAGCTCATGAAAATGGCCATAAAGCGCAAAAACGGCGAATTTTTCGTCATAAATCTCAAACATGTATTGGGTCTTATGATCGTTGTAAATCGCCCAAGAAGCCCCAACTATGGGCAATAGCTCATGAAAACAGCCGTAAAGCGCGAAAACGATGAGTTTTGGTCATAACTCTCAACATGTAGTAGGTCTTACGGTCATTGTGAATTACCTTCGAACCCCAAACTCTAGGCAATAGCTCATGAAAATGTCCACTAAGCACGAAAACGACGAGTGTTTGGTCATAACTCTCAAACATGTATCGGGTTTTATGCTCTATATAAATCACCCAAGAACCCCCAAATATGGTCAATAGCTCATGAAAATGGCCATAAAGTGCAAAAACGCGAGTTTTTGGTCATAACTCTCAAGCATTGTGTCGGGTCTTCCGCTTGTTGTAATCGCCCAAGAAGCCCAAAACTATGGGCATAGCTCATGAAAATGCCCATAAAGCGCAAAAAGGGAGAGTTTTTGGTCATACTCTCAAACATGTATCGGGTCTTATGCTCTATATAAATCGCCCTAGACCGCCTAAACTATGGTCGATAGCTCATGACAACGGCCATAAAGTGCAAAATAGCGAGTTTTTTGTCATAAATCACAAACATGTATTTGGTTTTACGGTCGTTGTAAATCGCCCAAGAAGCCCAAAACTATGGACAATAGCTCATGAAAACGGACATAAAGCGCGAAAACAACGAGTTTTTGGTCATAACTATATAACATGTATCGGGTCTTACGGTCATTGTAAATCGCCCTCGAACCCTAAAACTATGGGCTATTGCTCATGAAAACAGCATAAAAGCGAAAACGACAAGTTTTTGGTTATAACTCTCAAGCATGTATCGCGTCTTACGCTCCTTGTAAATCGCCTAGAAGCCCAAAACTATTGGCATTAGCTCATGAAAACGGCCATAAAGCGCAAAAAGGGCAAGTTTTGGTCATAAATCTCAAACATGTATTTGGTCTTAGGATCATTGTAAATCACCCAAGAAGCCTAAAACTATGGGGAATAGCTCATCAGAATAGCCATAGAGCTCGAAAACGACATTTTTTGGTCATAACTCTCAAACATGTATTGGGTCTATGGTCGTTGTAAATCGCCCTCGAACCCCAAAACTATGGACAATAGCTCATGAAAATGGCCATAAAGCGCAAAAGCGGCGAGTTTTTCGTCATAAATATCAAACATGTATTGGGTTTTACGATCGTTCTAAATCGCCCAAGAAGCCCAAACTATGGGCAATAGCTCATGAAAACAGCCATAAAGCGCGAAAACATGAATTTTGGTCATAACTCTCAAACATGTAGTAGGTCTTACGGTCATTGTAAATTACCCTCAAACCCCAAAACTCTAGGCAATAGCTCATGAAAATGTCCATTAGCAGCAAAACGACGAGTGTTTGGTCATAACTCTCAAACATGTATTGGTCTTACGATCATTGTAAATCACCCAAGAAGCCTAAAACTATGGGCAATAGCTCATGAAAATAGCCATAAAGCTGAAAACGACGATTTATTTGGTCGTAACTCTCAAACATGTATTGGGTCTTATGATCGCTGTAAATCGCCCTCGAACCCCAAACTATGGACAATAGCTCATGAAAATGGCCATAAAGCGCAAAAACGGCGAATTTTTCGTCATAAATCTCAAACATGTATTGGGTCTTATGATCGTTGTAAATCGCCCAAAGCCCAAAACTATGGGCAATAGCTCATGAAAACAGCCGTAAAGCGCGAAAACGATGAGTTTTGGTCATAACTCTCAAACATGTAGTAGGTCTTACGGTCATTGTGAATTACCTTCGAACCCCAAAACTCTAGGCAATAGCTCATGAAAATGTCCATAAGCACGAAAACGACGAGTGTTTGGTCATAACTCTCAAACAAACATGTATCGGGTTTTATGCTCTATATAAATCACCCAAGAACCCCCCAAATATGGTCAATAGCTCATGAAAATGGCCATAAAGTGCAAAAACGGCGAGTTTTTGGTCATAACTCTCAAGCATTGTGTCGGGTCTTCCGCTTGTTGTAATCGCCCAAGAAGCCCAAAACTATGGGCCATAGCTCATGAAAATGCCCATAAAGCGCAAAAAGGGAGAGTTTTTGGTCATAACTCTCAAACATGTATCGGGTCTTATGCTCTATATAAATCGCCCTAAGACCGCCTAACTATGGTCGATAGCTCATGACAACGGCATAAAGTGCAAAAATAGCGAGTTTTTTGTCATAAATCACAAACATGTATTGGTTTTACGGTCGTTGTAAATCGCCAGAAGCCCAAAACTATGGACAATAGCTCATGAAAACGGACATAAAGCGCGAAAACACGAGTTTTTGGTCATAACTATATAACATGTATCGGTCTTACGGTCATTGTAAATCGCCCTCGAACCCTAAAACTATGGGCTATTGCTCATGAAAACCACATAAAGAGCGAAAACGACAAGTTTTTGGTTATAACTCTCAAGCATTGTATCGCGTCTTACGCTCCTTGTAAATCGCCCTAGAAGCCCAAAACTATTGGCATTAGCTCATGAAAACGCCATAAAGCGCAAAAAGGGCAAGTTTTTGGTCATAAATCTCAAACATGTATTTGGTCTTAGGATCATTGTAAATCACCCAAGAAGCCTAAAACTATGGGAATAGCTCATGAGAATAGCCATAGAGCTCGAAACGACCATTTTTTGGTCATAACTCTCAAACATGTATTGGGTCTATGGTCGTTGTAAATCGCCCTCGAACCCCAAAACTATGGACAATAGCTCATGAAAATGGCCATAAAGCGCAAAAGCGGCGAGTTTTTCGTCATAAATATCAAACATGTATTGGGTTTTACGATCGTTCTAAATCGCCCAAGAAGCCCAAAACTATGGGCAATAGCTCATGAAAACAGCCATAAAGCGCGAAAACAATGAATTTTGGTCATAACTCTCAACATGTAGTAGGTCTTACGGTCATTGTAAATTACCTCAAAACCCCAAAACTCTAGGCAATAGCTCATGAAAATGTCCATTAGCACGAAAACGACGAGTGTTTGGTCATAACTCTCAAACATGTATTTGGTCTTACGATCATTGTAAATCACCCAAGAAGCCTAAAACTATGGGCAATAGCTCATGAAATAGCCATAAAGCTGGAAAACGACGATTTTTTGGTCGTAACTCTCAAACATGTATTGGGTCTTATGATCGCTGTAAATCGCCCTCGAACCCCAAAACTATGGACAATAGCTCATGAAAATGGCCATAAAGCGCAAAAACGGCGAGTTTTTCGTCATAAATCTCAACATGTATTGGGTCTTATGATCGTTGTAAATCGCCCAAGAAGCCCAAAACTATGGGCAATAGCTCATGAAAACAGCCATGTAAAGCGCGAAAACGATGAGTTTTGGTCATAACTCTCAAACATGTAGTAGGTCTTACGGTCATTGTGAATTACCTTCGAACCCCAAAACTCTAGGCAATAGCTCATGAAAATGTCCACTAAGCACGAAAACGACGAGTGTTTGGTCATAACTCTCAAACATGTATCGGGTTTTATGCTCTATATAAATCACCCAAGAACCCCCAAAATATGGTCAATAGCTCATGAAAATGGCCATAAAGTGCAAAAACGGCGAGTTTTGGTCATAACTCTCAAGCATTGTGTCGGGTCTTCCGCTTGTTGTAAATCGCCCAAGAAGCCCAAAACTATGGGCAATAGCTCATGAAAATGCCCATAAAGCGCAAAAGGGAGAGTTTTTGGTCATAACTCTCAAACATGTATCGGGTCTTATGCTCTATATAAATCGCCCTAGACCGCCTAAACTATGGTCGATAGCTCATGACAACGGCCATAAAGTGCAAAAATAGCGAGTTTTTTGTCATAAATCACAAACATGTATTTGGTTTTACGGTCGTTGTAAATCGCCCAAGAAGCCCAAAACTATGGACAATAGCTCATGAAAACGGACATAAAGCGCGAAAACAACGAGTTTTTGGTCATAACTATATAACATGTATCGGGTCTTACGGTCATTGTAAATCGCCCTCGAACCCTAAACTATGGGCTATATGCTCATGAAAACAGACATAAAGAGCGAAAACGACAAGTTTTGGTTATAACTCTCAAGCATTGTATCGCGTCTTACGCTCCTTGTAAATCGCCCTAGAAGCCCAAACTATGGCATTAGCTCATGAAAACGGCCATAAAGCGCAAAAGGCAAGTTTTGGTCATAAATCTCAAACATGTATTTGGTCTTAGGATCATTGTAAATCACCCGAAGCCTAAACTATGGGGAATAGCTCATGAGAATAGCCATAGAGCTCGAAAACGACGATTTTTGGGTCATAACTCTCAAACATGTATTGGGTCTATGGTCGTTGTAAATCGCCCTCGAACCCCAAAACTATGGACAATAGCTCATGAAAATGGCCATAAAGCGCAAAAGCGGCGAGTTTTCGTCATAAATATCAAACATGTATTGGGTTTTACGATCGTTCTAAATCGCCCAAGAAGCCCAAAACTATGGGCAATAGCTCATGAAAACAGCCATAAAGCGAAAACAATGAATTTTGGTCATAACTCTCAAACATGTAGTAGGTCTTACGGTCATTGTAAATTACCCTCAAAACCCAAAACTCTGGCAATAGCTCATGAAAATGTCCATTAAGCACGAAAACGACGAGTGTTTGGTCATAACTCTCAAACATGTATTTGGTCTTACGATCATTGTAAATCACCCAAGAAGCCTAAAACTATGGGCAATAGCTCATGAAAATAGCCATAAAGCGGAAAACGACGATTTTTTGGTCGTAACTCTCAAACATGTATTGGGTCTATATCGCTGTAAATCGCCCTCGACCCCCAAAACTATGGACAATAGCTCATGAAAATGGCCATAAAGCGCAAAAACGACGAGTTTTTCGTCATAATCTCAAACATGTATTGGGTCTTATGATCGTTGTAAATCGCCAAGAAGCCCAAAACTATGGGCAATAGCTCATGAAAACAGCCGTAAAGCGCGAAAACGATGAGTTTTTGGTCATAACTCTCAAACATGTAGTAGGTCTTACGGTCATTGTGAATTACCTTCGAACCCCAAAACTCTAGGCAATAGCTCATGAAAATGTCCACTAAGCACGAAAACGACGAGTGTTTGGTCATAACTCTCAAACATGTATCGGGTTTTATGCTCTATATAAATCACCCAAGAACCCCCAAAATATGGTCAATAGCTCATGAAAATGGCCATAAAGTGCAAAACGGCGAGTTTTTGGTCATAACTCTCAAGCATTGTGTCGGGTCTTCCGCTTGTTGTAAATCGCCCAAGAAGCCCAAACTATGGCCATAGCTCATGAAAATGCCCATAAAGCGCAAAAGGGAGAGTTTTGGTCATAACTCTCAAACATGTATCGGGTCTTATGCTCTATATAAATCGCCCTAGACCCCCCTAAACTATGGTCGATAGCTCATGACAAACGGCCATAAAGTGCAAAAAGCGAGTTTTTTGTCATAAATCACAAACATGTATTTGGTTTTACGGTCGTTGTAAATCGCCCAAGAACCCAAAACTATGGACAATAGCTCATGAAAACGGCCATAAAGCGCGAAACAACGAGTTTTTGGTCATAACTATATAACATGTATCGGGTCTTACGGTCATTGTAAATCGCCCTCGAACCCTAAAACTATGGGCTATTGCTCATGAAACAGACATAAAGAGCGAAAACGACAAGTTTTTGGTTATAACTCTCAAGCATTGTATCGCGTCTTACCTCCTTGTAATCGCCCTAGAAGCCCAAAACTATTGGCATTAGCTCATGAAAACGGCCATAAAGCGCAAAAAGGGCAAGTTTTTGGTCATAAATCTCAACATGTATTTGGTCTTAGGATCATTGTAAATCACCCAAGAGCCTAAAACTATGGGGAATAGCTCATCAGAATAGCCATAGAGCTCGAAAACGACGATTTTTGGTCATAACTCTCAAACATGTATTGGGTCTATGGTCGTTTTAAATCGCCCTCGAACCCCAAACTATGGACAATAGCTCATGAAATGGCCATAAAGCGCAAAAGCGGCGAGTTTTTCGTCATAAATATCAAACATGTATTGGGTTTTACGATCGTTCTAAATCGCCCAAGAAGCCCAAAACTATGGGCAATAGCTCATGAAAACAGCCATAAAGCGCGAAAACAATGATTTTGGTCATAACTCTCAAACATGTAGTAGGTCTTACGGTCATTGTAATTACCCTCAAACCCCAAAACTCTAGGCAATAGCTCATGAAAATGTCCATTAAGCACGAAAACGACGAGTGTTTGGTCATAACTCTCAAACATGTATTTGGTCTTACGATCATTGTAAATCACCCAAGAAGCCTAAAACTATGGGCATAGCTCATGAAAATAGCCATAAAGCTGAAAACGACGATTTATTGGTCGTAACTCTCAAACATGTATTGGGTCTTATGATCGCTGTAAATCGCCCTCGAACCCCAAACTATGGACAATAGCTCATGAAAATGGCCATAAAGCGCAAAAACGGCGAATTTTTCGTCATAAATCTCAAACATGTATTGGGTCTTATGATCGTTGTAAATCGCCCAAGAAGCCCAAAACTATGGGCAATAGCTCATGAAAACAGCCGTAAAGCGCGAAAACGATGAGTTTTGGTCATAACTCTCAAACATGTAGTAGGTCTTACGGTCATTGTGATTACCCCTTCGAACCCCAAAATCTAGGCATAGCTCATGAAAATGTCCACTAAGCACGAAAACGACGAGTGTTTGGTCATAACTCTCAAACATGTATCGGGTTTTATGCTCTATAAATCACCCAAGAACCCCAAAATATGGTCAATAGCTCATGAAAATGCCATAAGTGCAAAAACGGCGAGTTTTTGGTCATAACTCTCAAGCATTGTGTCGGGTCTTCCGCTTGTTGTAAATCGCCCAAGAAGCCCAAAACTATGGGCAATAGCTCATGAAAATGCCCATAAAGCGCAAAAAGGAGAGTTTTTGGTCATAACTCTCAAACATGTATCGGGTCTTATGCTCTATATAAATCGCCCTAGACCGCCTAAACTATGGTCGATAGCTCATGACAACGGCCATAAAGTGCAAAAATAGCGAGTTTTTTGTCATAAATCACAAACATGTATTTGGTTTTACGTCGTTGTAAATCGCCCAAAGCCCAAAACTATGGACAATAGCTCATGAAAACGGACATAAAGCGCGAAAACAACGAGTTTTTGGTCATAACTATATAACATGTATCGGGTCTTACGGTCATTGTAAATCGCCCTCGAACCCTAAAACTATGGGCTAATGCTCATGAAAACAGACATAAAGAGCGAAAACGACAAGTTTTGGTTATAACTCTCAAGCATTGTATCGCGTCTTACGCTCCTTGTAAATCTCCCTAGAAGCCCAAAACTATGGCATTAGCTCATGAAAACGGCCATAAAGCGCAAAAAGGGCAAGTTTTTGGTCATAAATCTCAAACATGTATTTGGTCTTAGGATCATTGTAAATCACCCAAGAAGCCTAAAACTATGGGAATAGCTCATAGATAGCCATAGAGCTCGAAAACGACGATTTTTTGTCATAACTCTCAAACATTATTGGGTCTATGGTCGTTGTAAATCGCCCTCGAACCCCAAAACTATGGACAATAGCTCATGAAAATGGCCATAAAGCGCAAAAGCGGCGAGTTTTCGTCATAAATATCAAACATGTATTGGGTTTTACGATCGTTCTAAATCGCCCAAGAAGCCCAAAACTATGGGCAATAGCTCATGAAAACAGCCATAAAGCGCGAAAACAATGAATTTTGGTCATAACTCTCAAACATGTAGTAGGTCTTACGGTCATTGTAAATTACCCTCGAACCCCCAAAACTCTAGGCAATAGCTCATGAAAATGTCCATTAAGCACGAAAACGACGAGTGTTTGGTCATAACTCTCAAACATGTATTTGGTCTTACGATCATTGTAAATCACCCAGAAGCCTAAACTATGGGCAATAGCTCATGAAAATAGCCATAAAGCTGGAAAACGACGATTTTTTGGTCGTAACTCTCAAACATGTATTGGGTCTTATGATCGCTGTAAATCGCGCCTCGAACCCCAAAACTATGGACAATAGCTCATGAAAATGGCCATAAAGCGCAAAAACGGCGATTTTTTCGTCATAATCTCAAACATGTATTGGGTCTTATGATCGTTGTAAATCGCCCAAGAAGCCCAAAACTATGGGCAATAGCTCATGAAAACAGCCATAAAGCGCGAAAAACGATGAGTTTTGGTCATAACTCTCAAACATGTAGTAGGTCTTACGGTCATTGTGAATTACCTTCGAACCCCAAAACTCTAGGCAATAGCTCATGAAATGTCCATAAGCACGAAAACGACGAGTGTTTGGTCATAACTCTCAAACATGTATCGGGTTTTATGCTCTATATAAATCACCCAAGAACCCCCAAATATGGTCAATAGCTCATGAAAATGGCCATAAAGTGCAAAACGGCGAGTTTTTGGTCATAACTCTCAAGCATTGTGTCGGGTCTTCCGCTTGTTGTAAATCGCCCAAGAAGCCCAAAACTATGGGCAATAGCTCATGAAAATGCCCATAAAGCGCAAAAAGGGAGAGTTTTGGTCATAACTCTCAAACATGTATCGGGTCTTATGCTCTATATAAATCGCCCTAGACCGCCTAAACTATGGTCGATAGCTCATGACAACGGCCATAAAGTGCAAAAATAGCGAGTTTTTTGTCATAAATCACAAACATGTATTTGGTTTTACGGTCGTTGTAAATCGCCCAAGAAGCCCAAAACTATGGACAATAGCTCATGAAAACGGACATAAAGCGCGAAAACAACGAGTTTTTGGTCATAACTTATAACATGTATCGGGTCTTACGGTCATTGTAAATCGCCCTCGAACCCTAAAACTATGGGCTATTGCTCATGAAAACAGACATAAAGAGCGAAAACGACAAGTTTTTGGTTATAACTCTCAAGCATTGTATCGCGTCTTACGCTCCTTGTAAATCGCCCTAGAGCCCAAAACTATTGGCATTAGCTCATGAAAACGGCCATAAAGCGCAAAAAGGCAAGTTTTTGGTCATAAATCTCAAACATGTATTGGTCTTAGATCATTGTAAATCACCCAAGAAGCCTAAAACTATGGGAATAGCTCATGAAATAGCCATAGAGCTCGAAAACGACGATTTTTTGGTCATAACTCTCAAACATGTATTGGTCTATGGTCGTTGTAAATCGCCCTCGAACCCCAAAACTATGGACAATAGCTCATGAAAATGGCCATAAAGCGCAAAAGCGGCGAGTTTTTCGTCATAAATATCAAACATGTATTGGGTTTTACGATCGTTCTAAATCGCCCAGAAGCCCAAAACTATGGCAATAGCTCATGAAAACAGCCATAAAGCGCGAAAACAATGAATTTTGGTCATAACTCTCAAACATGTAGTAGGTCTTACGGTCATTGTAAATTACCCTCAAACCCCAAAACTCTAGGCAATAGCTCATGAAAATGTCCATTAAGCACGAAAACGACGAGTGTTTGGTCATAACTCTCAAACATGTATTTGGTCTTACGATCATTGTAAATCACCCAAGAAGCCTAAACTATGGGCAATAGCTCATGAAATAGCCATAAAGCTGGAAAACGACGATTTATTTGTCGTAACTCTCAAACATGTATTGGGTCTTATGATCGCTGTAAATCGCCCTCGAACCCCAAAACTATGGACAATAGCTCATGAAAATGGCCATAAAGCGCAAAAACGGCGAATTTTTTCGTCATAAATCTCAAACATGTATTGGGTCTTATGATCGTTGTAAATCGCCCAGAAGCCCAAAACTATGGGCAATAGCTCATGAAAACAGCCGTAAGCGCGAAAACGATGAGTTTTGGTCATAACTCTCAAACATGTAGTAGGTCTTACGGTCATTGTGAATTACCTTCGAACCCCAAAACTCTAGGCAATAGCTCATGAAAATGTCCACTAAGCACGAAACGACGAGTGTTTGGTCATACTCTCAAACATGTATCGGGTTTTATGCTCTATATAAATCACCCAAGAACCCCCAAATATGGTCAATAGCTCATGAAAATGGCCATAAAGTGCAAAAACGCGAGTTTTTGGTCATAACTCTCAAGCATTGTGTCGGGTCTTCCGCTTGTTGTAAATCGCCCAAGAAGCCCAAAACTATGGGCAATAGCTCATGAAAACCCATAAAGCGCAAAAAGGGAGAGTTTTGGTCATAACTCTCAAACATGTATCGGGTCTTATGCTCTATATAAATCGCCCTAGACCGCCTAAACTATGGTCGATAGCTCATGACAACGGCCATAAAGTGCAAAATAGCGAGTTTTTTGTCATAAATCACAAACATGTATTTGGTTTTACGGTCGTTGTAAATCGCCCAAGAAGCCCAAACTATGGACATAGCTCATGAAAACGGACATAAAGCGCGAAAAAACGAGTTTTTGGTCATAACTATATAACATGTATCGGGTCTTACGGTCATTGTAAATCGCCCTCGAACCCTAAAACTATGGGCTATTGCTCATGAAAACAGACATAAAGAGCGAAAACGACAAGTTTTTGGTTATAACTCTCAAGCATTGTATCGCGTCTTACGCTCCTTGTAAATCGCCCTAGAAGCCCAAAACTATTGGCATTAGCTCATGAAAACGGCCATAAAGCGCAAAAGGGCAAGTTTTGGTCATAAATCTCAAACATGTATTTGGTCTTAGGATCATTGTAAATCACCCAAGAAGCCTAAAACTATGGGGAATAGCTCATAAGAATAGCCATAGAGCTCGAAAACGACGATTTTTTGGTCATAACTCTCAAACATGTATTGGGTCTATGGTCGTTGTAAATCGCCCTCGAACCCCAAACTATGGACAATAGCTCATGAAAATGGCCATAAAGCGCAAAAGCGGCGAGTTTTTCGTCATAAATATCAAACATGTATTGGGTTTACGATCGTTCTAAATCGCCCAAGAAGCCCAAAACTATGGGCAATAGCTCATGAAAACAGCCATAAAGCGCGAAAACAATGAATTTTGGTCATAACTCTCAAACATGTAGTAGGTCTTACGGTCATTGTAAATTACCCTCGAACCCCAAAACTCTAGGCAATAGCTCATGAAAATGTCCATAAGCACGAAAACGACGAGTGTTTGGTCATAACTCTCAAACATGTATTTGGTCTTACGATCATTGTAAATCACCCAAGAAGCCTAAAACTATGGGCAATAGCTCATGAAAATAGCCATAAAGCGGAAAACGACGATTTTTTGGTCGTAACTCTCAAACATGTATTGGGTCTTATGATCGCTGTAAATCGCCCTCGAACCCCAAAACTATGGACAATAGCTCATGAAAATGGCCATAAAGCGCAAAACGGCGAGTTTTTCGTCATAAATCTCAAACATGTATTGGGTCTATGATCGTTGTAAATCGCCCAGAAGCCCAAAACTATGGGCAATAGCTCATGAAAACAGCCGTAAAGCGCGAAAACGATGAGTTTTGGTCATAACTCTCAAACATGTAGTAGGTCTTACGGTCATTGTGAATACCTTCGAACCCCAAAACTCTAGGCAATAGCTCATGAAAATGTCCACTAAGCACGAAACGACGAGTGTTTTGTCATAACTCTCAAACATGTATCGGGTTTTATGCTCTATATAAATCACCCAGAACCCCCAAAATATGGTCAATAGCTCATGAAAATGCCATAAAGTGCAAAAACGGCGAGTTTTTGGTCATAACTCTCAAGCATTGTGTCGGGTCTTCCGCTTGTTGTAAATCGCCCAAGAAGCCCAAAACTATGGGCAATAGCTCATGAAAATGCCCATAAAGCGCAAAAAGGGAGAGTTTTTGGTCATAACTCTCAAACATGTATCGGGTCTTATGCTCTATATAATCGCCCTAGACCGCCTAAACTATGGTCGATAGCTCATGACAACGGCCATAAAGTGCAAAAATAGCGAGTTTTTTGTCATAATCACAAACATGTATTTGTTTTACGGTCGTTGTAAATCGCCCAAGAACCCAAAACTATGGACAATAGCTCATGAAAACGGACATAAAGCGCGAAAACAACGAGTTTTTGGTCATAACTATATAACATGTATCGGGTCTTACGGTCATTGTAAATCGCCCTCGAACCCTAAACTATGGGCTATTGCTCATGAAACAGACATAAAGAGCGAAAACGACAAGTTTTTGGTTATAACTCTCAAGCATTGTATCGCGTCTTACGCTCCTTGTAAATCCCTAGAAGCCCAAAACTATTGGCATTAGCTCATGAAAACGGCCATAAAGCGCAAAAAGGGCAAGTTTTTGGTCATAAATCTCAAACATGTATTTGGTCTTAGGATCATTGTAAATCACCCAAGAAGCCTAAAACTATGGGAATAGCTCATGAGAATAGCCATAGAGCTCGAAAACGACGATTTTTTGGTCATAACTCTCAAACATGTATTGGGTCTTGGTCGTTGTAAATCGCCCTCGAACCCCAAAACTATGGACAATAGCTCATGAAAATGGCCATAAAGCGCAAAAGCGGCGAGTTTTTCGTCATAAATATCAAACATGTATTGGGTTTTACGATCGTTCTAAATCGCCCAAGAAGCCCAAACTATGGGCAATAGCTCATGAAAACAGCCATAAAGCGCGAAAACAATGATTTTGGTCATAACTCTCAACATGTAGTAGGTCTTACGGTCATTGTAAATTACCCTCGAACCCCAAAACTCTAGGCAATAGCTCATGAAAATGTCCATTAAGCACGAAACGACGAGTGTTTGGTCATAACTCTCAAACATGTATTTGGTCTTACGATCATTGTAAATCACCCAAGAAGCCTAAAACTATGGGCAATAGCTCATGAAAATAGCCATAAAGCTGGAAATCGACGATTTTTTGGTCGTAACTCTCAAACATGTATTGGGTCTTATGATCGCTGTAAATCGCCCTCGAACCCCAAAACTATGGACAATAGCTCATGAAAATGGCCATAAAGCGCAAAAACGGCGAGTTTTTCGTCATAAATCTCAAACATGTATTGGGTCTTATGATCGTTGTAAATCGCCCAAGAAGCCCAAAACTATGGGCAATAGCTCATGAAAACAGCCGTAAAGCGCGAAAACGATGAGTTTTGGTCATAACTCTCAAACATGTAGTAGGTCTTACGGTCATTGTGAATTACCTTCGAACCCCAAAACTCTAGGCAATAGCTCATGAAAATGTCCACTAAGCACGAAAACGACGAGTGTTTGGTCATAACTCTCAACATGTATCGGGTTTTATGCTCTATATAAATCACCCAAGAACCCCCAAAATATGGTCAATAGCTCATGAAAATGGCCATAAAGTGCAAAAACGGCGAGTTTTTGGTCATAACTCTCAAGCATTGTGTCGGGTCTTCCGCTTGTTGTAAATCGCCCAAGAAGCCCAAAACTATGGGCAATAGCTCATGAAAATGCCCATAAAGCGCAAAAAGGGAGAGTTTTTGGTCATAACTCTCAAACATGTATCGGGTCTTATGCTCTATATAAATCGCCCTAGACCGCCTAAACTATGGTCGATAGCTCATGACAACGGCCATAAAGTGCAAAATAGCGAGTTTTTTGTCATAAATCACAAACATGTATTTGGTTTAACGGTCGTTGTAAATCGCCCAAGAAGCCCAAAACTATGGACAATAGCTCATGAAAACGGACATAAAGCGCGAAAACAACGAGTTTTGGTCATAACTATATAACATGTATCGGGTCTTACGGTCATTGTAAATCGCCCTCGAACCCTAAAACTATGGCTATTGCTCATGAAAACAGACATAAAGAGCGAAAACGACAAGTTTTTGGTTATAACTCTCAAGCATTGTATCGCGTCTTACGCTCCTTGTAAATCGCCCTAGAAGCCCAAAACTATTGGCATTAGCTCATGAAAACGGCCATAAAGCGCAAAAAGGCAAGTTTTTGGTCATAAATCTCAAACATGTATTTGGTCTTAGGATCATTGTAAATCACCCAAGAAGCCTAAAACTATGGGGAATAGCTCATGAGAATAGCCATAGAGCTCGAAAACGACGATTTTTTGTCATAACTCTCAAACATGTATTGGGTCTATGGTCGTTGTAAATCGCCCTCGAACCCCAAAACTATGGACAATAGCTCATGAAAATGGCCATAAAGCGCAAAACGGCGAGTTTTTCGTCATAAATATCAAACATGTATTGGGTTTTACGATCGTTCTAAATCGCCCAAGAAGCCCAAAACTATGGGCAATAGCTCATGAAAACAGCCATAAAGCGCGAAAACAATGAATTTTGGTCATAACTCTCAAACATGTAGTAGGTCTTACGGTCATTGTAAATTACCCTCGAACCCCAAAACTCTAGGCAATAGCTCATGAAAATGTCCATTAAGCACGAAACGACGAGTGTTTGGTCATAACTCTCAAACATGTATTTGGTCTTACGATCATTGTAAATCACCCAAGAAGCCTAAAACTATGGGCAATAGCTCATGAAAATAGCCATAAAGCTGGAAAACGACGATTTTTTGGTCGTAACTCTCAAACATGTATTGGGTCTTATGATCGCTGTAAATCGCCCTCGAACCCCAAAACTATGGACAATAGCTCATGAAAATGGCCATAAAGCGCAAAACGGCGAATTTTTCGTCATAAATCTCAAACATGTATTGGGTCTTATGATCGTTGTAAATCGCCCAAGAAGCCCAAAACTATGGGCAATAGCTCATGAAAACAGCCGTAAAGCGCGAAAACGATGAGTTTTGGTCATAACTCTCAAACATGTAGTAGGTCTTACGGTCATTGTGAATTACCTTCGAACCCCAAAACTCTAGGCAATAGCTCATGAAAATGTCCACTAAGCACGAAAACGACGAGTGTTTGGTCATAACTCTCAAACATGTATCGGGTTTATGCTCTATATAAATCACCCAAGAACCCCCAAATATGGTCAATAGCTCATGAAAATGGCCATAAAGTGCAAAAACGGCGAGTTTTTGGTCATAACTCTCAAGCATTGTGTCGGGTCTTCCGCTTGTTGTAAATCGCCCAAGAAGCCCAAACTATGGGCAATAGCTCATGAAAATGCCCATAAAGCGCAAAAAGGGAGAGTTTTTGGTCATAACTCTCAAACATGTATCGGGTCTTATGCTCTATATAATCGCCCTAGACCGCCTAAACTATGGTCGATAGCTCATGACAAACGCATAAAGTGCAAAAATAGCGAGTTTTTGTCATAAATCAACAAACATGTATTTGGTTTTACGGTCGTTGTAAATCGCCCAAGAAGCCCAAAACTATGGACAATAGCTCATGAAAACGGACATAAAGCGCGAAAACAACGAGTTTTTGGTCATAACTATATAACATGTATCGGGTCTTACGGTCATTGTAAATCGCCCCTCGAACCCTAAACTATGGGCTATTGCTCATGAAAACAGACATAAAGAGCGAAAACGACAAGTTTTTGGTTATAACTCTCAAGCATTGTATCGCGTCTTACGCTCCTTGTAAATCGCCCTAGAAGCCCAAAACTATTGGCATTAGCTCATGAAAACGGCCATAAGCGCAAAAGGGCAAGTTTTTGGTCATAAATCTCAAACATGTATTTGGTCTTAGGATCATTGTAAATCACCCAAGAAGCCTAAAACTATGGGAATAGCTCATAAGAATAGCCATAGAGCTCGAAAACGACGATTTTTTGGTCATAACTCTCAAACATGTATTGGGTCTATGGTCGTTGTAAATCGCCCTCGAACCCCAAAACTATGGACAATAGCTCATGAAAATGGCCATAAAGCGCAAAAGCGGCGAGTTTTCGTCATAAATATCAAACATGTATTGGTTTTTACGATCGTTCTAAATCGCCCAAGAAGCCCAAAACTATGGGCAATAGCTCATGAAAACAGCCATAAAGCGCGAAAACAATGAATTTTGGTCATAACTCTCAAACATGTAGTAGGTCTTACGGTCATTGTAAATTACCCTCAAACCCCAAAACTCTAGGCAATAGCTCATGAAATGTCCATTAAGCACGAAAACGACGAGTGTTTTTCATAACTCTCAAACATGTATTTGGTCTTACGATCATTGTAAATCACCCAAGAACCTAAAACTATGGGAATAGCTCATGAAATAGCCATAAAGCTGGAAAACGACGATTTATTGGTCGTAACTCTCAAACATGTATTGGGTCTTATGATCGCTGTAAATCGCCCTCGAACCCCAAAACTATGGACAATAGCTCATGAAAATGGCCATAAAGCGCAAACGGCGAATTTTTCGGTCATAAATCTCAAACATGTATTGGGTCTTATGATCGTTGTAAATCGCCCAAGAAGCCCAAAACTATGGGCAATAGCTCATGAAAACAGCCGTAAAGCGCGAAAACGATGAGTTTTGGTCATAACTCTCAAACATGTAGTAGGTCTTACGGTCATTGTAATTACCTTCGAACCCCAAAACTCTAGGCAATAGCTCATGAAAATGTCCCTAAGCACGAAAACGACGAGTGTTTGGTCATAACTCTCAAACATGTATCGGTTTTATGCTCTATATAAATCACCCAAGAACCCCCAAAATATGTTCAATAGCTCATGAAAATGGCCATAAAGTGCAAAAACGGCGAGTTTTTGGTCATAACTCTCAAGCATTGTGTCGGGTCTTCCGCTTGTTGTAAATCGCCCAAGAAGCCCAAAACTATGGGCAATAGCTCATGAAAATGCCATAAAGCGCAAAAAGGGAGAGTTTTTTGTCATAACTCTCAAACATGTATCGGTCTTATGCTCTATATAAATCGCCCTAGACCGCCTAAACTATGGTCGATAGCTCATGACAACGGCCATAAAGTGCAAAAATAGCGAGTTTTTTGTCATAATCACAAACATGTATTTGGTTTTACGGTCGTTGTAAATCGCCCAAGAAGCCCAAAACTATGGACAATAGCTCATGAAAACGGACATAAAGCGCGAAAACAACGAGTTTTTGGTCATAACTATATAACATGTATCGGGTCTTACGGTCATTGTAAATCGCCCTCGAACCCTAAACTATGGGCTATTGCTCATGAAAACAGACATAAAGAGCGAAAACGACAAGTTTTTGGTTATAACTCTCAAGCATTGTATCGCGTCTTACGCTCCTTGTAAATCGCCCTAGAAGCCCAAAACTATTGGCATTAGCTCATGAAAACGGCCATAAAGCGCAAAGGGCAAGTTTTTGGTCATAAATCTCAAACATGTATTTGGTCTATGGATCATTGTAAATCACCCAAGAAGCCTAAAACTATGGGGAATAGCTCATAAGAATAGCCATAGAGCTCGAAAACGACGATTTTTGGTCATAACTCTCAAACATGTATTGGGTCTATGTCGTTGTAAATCGCCCTCGAACCCAAAACTATGGACAATAGCTCATGAAAATGGCCATAAAGCGCAAAAGCGGCGAGTTTTTTCGTCATAAAATCAAACATGTATTGGGTTTTACGATCGTTCTAAATCGCCCAAGAAGCCCAAAACTATGGGCAATAGCTCATGAAACAGCCATAAAGCGCGAAACAATGAATTTTGGTCATAACTCTCAAACATGTAGTAGGTCTTACGGTCATTGTAAATTACCCTCGAACCCCAAAACTCTAGGCAATAGCTCATGAAAATGTCCATTAAGCACGAAAACGACGAGTGTTTTGGTCATAACTCTCAAACATGTATTTGGTCTTACGATCATTGTAAATCACCCAGAAGCCTAAAACTATGGGCAATAGCTCATGAAAATAGCCATAAAGCTGGAAAACGACGATTTTTTGTCGTAACTCTCAAACATGTATTGGTCTTATGATCGCTGTAAATCGCCCTCGAACCCCAAAACTATGGACAATAGCTCATGAAAATGGCCATAAAGCGCAAAACGGCGAGTTTTTCGTCATAAATCTCAAACATGTATTGGGTCTTATGATCGTTGTAAATCGCCCAGAAGCCCAAAACTATGGGCAATAGCTCATAAAACAGCCGTAAAGCGCGAAAACGATGAGTTTTGGTCATAACTCTCAATGTAGTAGGTCTTACGGTCATTGTGAATTACCTTCGAACCCCAAAACTCTAGGCAATAGCTCATGAAAATGTCCACTAAGCACGAAAACGACGAGTGTTTGGTCATAACTCTCAAACATGTATCGGGTTTTATGCTCTATATAAATCACCCAAGAACCCCCAAAATATGGTCAATAGCTCATGAAAATGGCCATAAAGTGCAAAACGGCGAGTTTTTGGTCATAACTCTCAAGCATTGTGTCGGGTCTCTGCTTGTTGTAAATCGCCCAAGAAGCCCAAAACTATGGGCAATAGCTCATGAAATGCCCATAAAGCGCAAAAAGGGAGAGTTTTTGGTCATAACTCTCAAACATGTATCGGGTCTTATGCTCTATATAAATCGCCCTAGACCGCCTAAACTATGGTCGATAGCTCATGACAACGGCCATAAAGTGCAAAAATAGCGAGTTTTTTGTCATAAATCACAAACATGTATTTGGTTTTACGTCGTTGTAAATCGCCCAAGAAGCCCAAAACTATGGACAATAGCTCATGAAAACGGACATAAAGCGCGAAAACAACGAGTTTTTGGTCATAACTATATAACATGTATCGGGTCTTACGGTCATTGTAAATCGCCCTCGAACCCTAAAACTATGGGCTATTGCTCATGAAAACAGACATAAGCGAAAAAAACGACAAGTTTTTGTTTATAACTCTCAAGCATTGTATCGCGTCTTACGCTCCTTGTAAATCTCCCTAGAAGCCCAAAACTATTGGCATTAGCTCATGAAAACGGCCATAAAGCGCAAAAAGGGCAAGTTTTTGGTCATAAATCTCAAACATGTATTTGGTCTTAGGATCATTGTAAATCACCCAAGAAGCCTAAAACTATGGGAATAGCTCATAAGAATAGCCATAGAGCTCGAAAACGACGATTTTTTGGTCATAACTCTCAAACATGTATTGGGTCTATGGTCGTTGTAAATCGCCCTCGAACCCCAAAACTATGGACAATAGCTCATGAAAATGGCCATAAAGCGCAAAAGCGGCGAGTTTTTCGTCATAAATATCAAACATGTATTGGGTTTTACGATCGTTCTAAATCGCCCAAGAAGCCCAAAACTATGGGCAATAGCTCATGAAAACAGCCATAAAGCGCGAAAACAATGAATTTTGGTCATAACTCTCAAACATGTAGTAGGTCTTACGGTCATTGTAATTACCCTCGAACCCCAAAACTCTAGGCAATAGCTCATGAAAATGTCCATTAAGCACGAAAACGACGAGTGTTTGGTCATAACTCTCAAACATGTATTTGGTCTTACGATCATTGTAAATCACCCAAGAAGCCTAAAACTATGGGCAATAGCTCATGAAAATAGCCATAAAGCTGGAAAACGACGATTTTTTGGTCGTAACTCTCAAACATGTATTGGGTCTTATGATCGTTGTGTAAATCGCCCTCGAACCCCAAAACTATGGACATAGCTCATGAAATGGCCATAAAGCGCAAAAACGGCGAATTTTTCGTCATAAATCTCAAACATGTATTGGGTCTTATGATCGTTGTAAATCGCCCAAGAAGCCCAAAACTATGGGCAATAGCTCATGAAAACAGCCGTAAAGCGCGAAAACGATGAGTTTTGGTCATAACTCTCAAACATGTAGTAGGTCTTACGGTCATTGTGAATTACCTTCGAACCCCAAACTCTAGGCAATAGCTCATGAAAATGTCCATAAGCACGAAACGACGAGTGTTTGGTCATAACTCTCAAACATGTATCGGGTTTTATGCTCTATATAAATCACCCAAGAACCCCCAAATATGGTCAATAGCTCATGAAAATGGCCATAAAGTGCAAAAACGGCGAGTTTTTGGTCATAACTCTCAAGCATTGTGTCGGGTCTTCCGCTTGTTGTAAATCGCCCAAGAAGCCCAAAACTATGGGCAATAGCTCATGAAAATGCCATAAAGCGCAAAAAGGGAGAGTTTTGGTCATAACTCTCAAACATGTATCGGGTCTTATGCTCTATATAATCGCCCTAGACCGCCTAACTATGGTCGATAGCTCATGACAACGGCCATAAAGTGCAAAAATAGCGAGTTTTTTGTCATAAATCACACATGTATTTGGTTTTACGGTCGTTGTAAATCGCCCAGAAGCCAAAACTATGACAATAGCTCATGAAAACGGACATAAAGCGCGAAAACACGAGTTTTTGGTCATAACTATATAACATGTATCGGGTCTTACGGTCATTGTAAATCGCCCTCGAACCCTAAAACTATGGGCTATTGCTCATGAAAACAGACATAAAGAGCGAAAACGACAAGTTTTTGGTTATAACTCTCAAGCATTGTATCGCGTCTTACGCTCCTTGTAAATCGCCCTAGAAAGCCCAAAACTATTGGCATTAGCTCATGAAAACGGCCATAAAGCGCAAAAGGGCAAGTTTTGGTCATAAATCTCAAACATGTATTTGGTCTTAGGATCATTGTAAATCACCCAAGAAGCCTAAAACTATGGGGAATAGCTCATAAAATAGCCATAAAGCTCGAAACGACGATTTTTTGGTCATAACTCTCAAACATGTATTGGGTCATGGTCGTTGTAAATCGCCCTCGAACCCCAAAACTATGGACAATAGCTCATGAAAATGGCCATAAAGCGCAAAAAGCGGCGAGTTTTTCGTCATAAATATCAAACATGTATTGGGTTTTACGATCGTTCTAAATCGCCCAAGAAGCCCAAAACTATGGGCAATAGCTCATGAAAACAGCCATAAAGCGCGAAAACAATGATTTTGGTCATAACTCTCAAACATGTAGTAGGTCTTACGGTCATTGTAAATTACCCTCGAACCCCAAAACTCTAGGCAATAGCTCATGAAAATGTCCATTAGCACGAAAACGACGAGTGTTTGGTCATAACTCTCAAACATGTATTTGGTCTTACGATCATTGTAAATCACCCAAGAAGCCTAAAACTATGGGCAATAGCTCATGAAAATAGCCATAAAGCTGGAAAACGACGATTTTTGGTCGTAACTCTCAAACATGTATTGGGTCTTATGATCGTTGTAAATCGCCCTCGAACCCCAAAACTATGGACAATAGCTCATGAAAATGGCCATAAGCGCAAAACGGCGAGTTTTTCGTCATAAATCTCAAACATGTATTGGGTCTTACGATCGTTTAAATCGCCCAAGAAGCCCAAAACTATGGGCAATAGCTCATGAAAACAGCCGTAAAGCGCGAAAACGATGAGTTTTGGTCATAACTCTCAAACATGTAGTAGGTCTTACGGTCATTGTAAATTACCTTCGAACCCAAAACTCTAGGCAATAGCTCATGAAATGTCCATTAAGCACGAAAACGACGAGTGTTTGGTCATAACTCTCAAACATGTATCGGGTTTTATGCTCTATATAAATCACCCAAGAACCCCCAAATATGGTCAATAGCTCATGAAAATGGCCATAAAGTGCAAAAACAAAGCGATTTTTTGGTCATAACTCTCAAGCATTGTGTCGGGTCTTCCGCTTGTTGTAAATCGCCCAAGAAGCCCAAACTATGGGCAATAGCTCATGAAAATGCCCAAAAGCGCAAACAAAAGGGAGAGTTTTTGGTCATAACTCTCAAACATGTATCGGGTCTTATGCTCTATATAAATCGCCCTAGACCGCCTAAACTATGGTCGATAGCTCATGACAACGGCCATAAAGTGCAAAAATAGCGAGTTTTTGTCATAAATCACAAACATGTATTTGGTTTACGGTCGTTGTAAATCGCCCAAGAAGCCCAAAACTATGGACAATAGCTCATGAAAACGGACATAAAGCGCGAAAACAACGAGTTTTGGTCATAACTATATAACATGTATCGGGTCTTACGGTCATTGTAAATCGCCCTCGAACCCAAAACTATGGCTATTGCTCATGAAAACAGACATAAAGAGCGAAAACGACAAGTTTTTGGTTATAACTCTCAAGCATTGTATCGCGTCTTACGCTCCTTGTAAATCGCCCTAGAAGCCCAAAACTATTGGCATAGCTCATGAAAACGGCCATAAAGCGCAAAAAGGGCAAGTTTTTGGTCATAAATCTCAAACATGTATTGGTCTTAGGATCATTGTAAATCACCCAAGAAGCCTAAACTATGGGGAATAGCTCATAAAATAGCCATAGAGCCGAAAACGACGATTTTTTGGTCATAACTCTCAAACATGTATTGGTCTATGGTCGTTGTAAATCGCCCTCGAACCCCAAAACTATGGACAATAGCTCATGAAAATGGCCATAAAGCGCAAAGCGCGAGTTTTTCGTCATAAATCTCAAACATGTATTGGGTTTTACGATCGTTCTAAATCCAAGAAGCCCAAAACTATGGGCAATAGCTCATGAAAACAGCCATAAAGCGCGAAAACAATGATTTTGGTCATAACTCTCAAACATGTAGTAGGTCTTACGGTCATGTAATTACCTCAAACCCCAACTCTAGGCAATAGCTCATGAAAATGTCCATAAGCACGAAAACGACGAGTGTTTGGTCATAACTCTCAAACATGTATTTGGTCTTACGATCATTGTAAATCACCCAAGAAGCCTAAAACTATGGGCAATAGCTCATGAAATACCATAAAGCTGGAAAACGACGATTTTTTGGTCATAACTCTCAAACATGTATTGGGTCTTATGATCGCTGTAAATCGCCCTCGAACCCCAAACTATGGCAATAGCTCATGAAAATGGCCATAAAGCGCAAACGGCGAGATTTTTCGTCATAAATCTCAAACATGTATTGGGTCTTATGATCGTTGTAAATCGCCCAGAAGCCCAAAACTATGGGCAATAGCTCATGAAACCCGTAAAGCGCGAAAACGATGAGTTTTGGTCATAACTCTCAAACATGTAGTAGGTCTTACGGTCATTGTTGAATTACCCTCGAACCCCAAACTCTAGGCAATAGCTCATGAAAAGTCCACTAAGCACGAAAACGACGAGTGTTTGGTCATAACTCTCAAACATGTATGTATCGGGTTTTATGCTCTATATAATATCCCAAGAACCCCCAAAATATGGTCAATAGCTCATGAAAATGCCATAAAGTGCAAAAACGGCGAGTTTTTTGTCATACTCTCAAGCATTGTGTCGGGTCTTCCGCTTGTTGTAAATCGCCCAAGAAGCCCAAAACTATGGGCAATAGCTCATGAAAATGCCCATAAAGCGCAAAAGGAGAGTTTTTGGTCATAACTCTCAAACATGTATCGGGTCTTATGCTCTATATAAATCGCCCTAGACCGCCTAAACTATGGTCGATAGCTCATGACAACGGCCATAAAGTGCAAAATAGCGAGTTTTTTGTCATAAATCACAAACATGTATTTGTTTTACGTCGTTGTAAATCGCCCAAGAAGCCCAAAACTATGGACAATAGCTCATGAAAACGGACATAAAGCGCGAAAACAACGAGTTTTGGTCATAACTAATAACATGTATCGGGTCTTACGGTCATTGTAAATCGCCCTCGAACCCTAAAACTATGGGCTATTGCTCATGAAACAGACATAAAGAGCGAAAACGACAAGTTTTTGGTTAACTCTCAAGCATTGTATCGCGTCTTACGCTCCTTGTAAATCGCCCTAGAAGCCCAAAACTATTGGCATTAGCTCATGAAAACGGCCATAAAGCGCAAAAAGGCAAGTTTTTGGTCATAAATCTCAAACATGTATTTGGTCTTAGATCATTGTAAATCACCCAAAGCCTAAAACTATGGGGAATAGCTCATAAGAATAGCCATAAAGCTCGAAAACGACGATTTTTTGGTCATAACTCTCAAACATGTATTGGGTCTATGGTCGTTGTAAATCGCCCTCGAACCCCAAAACTATGGACAATAGCTCATGAAAATGGCCATAAAGCGCAAAACGCGAGTTTTTCGTCATAAATATCAAACATGTATTGGGTTTTTACGATCGTTCTAAATCGCCCAAGAAGCCCAAAACTATGGGCAATAGCTCATGAAAACAGCCATAAAGCGCGAAAACATGAATTTTGGTCATAACTCTCAAACATGTAGTAGGTCTTACGGTCATTGTAATTACCCTCGAACCCCAAAACTCTAGGCAATAGCTCATGAAATGTCCATTAAGACGAAAACGACGAGTGTTTGGTCATACTCTCAAACATGTATTTGGTCTTACGATCATTGTAAATCACCCAAGAAGCCTAAAACTATGGGCAATAGCTCATGAAAATAGCCATAAGCTGGAAAACGACGATTTTTGGTCATAACTCTCAAACATGTATTGGGTCTTATGATCGTTGTAAATCGCCCTCGAACCCAAAACTATGGACAATAGCTCATGAAAATGGCCATAAAGCGCAAAAACGGCGAGTTTTTCGTCATAAATCTCAAACATGTATTGGTCTTATGATCGTTGTAAATCGCCCAGAAGCCCAAAACTATGGGCAATAGCTCATGAAAACAGCCGTAAAGCGCGAAAACGATGAGTTTTTGGTCATACTCTCAAACATGTAGTAGGTCTTACGGTCATTGTGAATTACCTTCGAACCCCAAACTCTAGGCAATAGCTCATGAAAATGTCCATAAGCAAAACGACGAGTTTGGTCATAACTCTCAAACATGTATCGGGTTTTATGCTCTATATAAATCACCCAAGAACCCCCAAATATGGTCAATAGCTCATGAAAATGGCCATAAAGTGCAAAAACGGCGAGTTTTGGTCATAACTCTCAAGCATTGTGTCGGGTCTTCCGCTTGTTGTAAATCGCCCAAGAAGCCCAAAACTATGGGCAATAGCTCATGAAAATGCCCATAAAGCGCAAAAAGGGAGAGTTTTTGGTCATAACTCTCAAACATGTATCGGGTCTTATGCTCTATATAAATCGCCCTAGACCGCCTAAACTATGGTCGATAGCTCATGACAACGGCCATAAAGTGCAAAAATAGCGAGTTTTTTGTCATAAATCACAAACATGTATTTGGTTTTACGGTCGTTGTAAATCGCCCAAGAAGCCCAAAACTATGGACAATAGCTCATGAAAACGGACATAAAGCGCGAAAACAACGAGTTTTTGGTCATAACTATATAACATGTATCGGGTCTTACGGTCATTGTAAATCGCCCTCGAACCCTAAAACTATGGGCTATTGCTCATGAAACAGACATAAAGAGCGAAAACGACAAGTTTTTGGTTATAACTCTCAAGCATTGTATCGCGTCTTACGCTCCTTGTAAATCTCCCTAGAAGCCCAAAACTATTGGCATTAGCTCATGAAACGGCCATAAAGCGCAAAAAGGGCAAGTTTTTGGTCATAAATCTCAAACATGTATTTGGTCTTAGATCATTGTAAATCACCCAAGAAGCCTAAAACTATGGGAATAGCTCATAAGAATAGCCATAGAGCTCGAAAACGACGATTTTTTGGTCATAACTCTCAAACATGTATTGGGTCTATGGTCGTTGTAAATCGCCCTCGAACCCCAAAACTATGGACAATAGCTCATGAAAATGGCCATAAAGCGCAAAAGCGGCGAGTTTTTCGTCATAAATATCAAACATGTATTGGGTTTTACGATCGTTCTAAATCGCCCAAGAAGCCCAAAACTATGGGCAATAGCTCATGAAAACAGCCATAAAGCGCGAAAACAATGAATTTTGGTCATAACTCTCAACATGTAGTAGGTCTTACGGTCATTGTAAATTACCCTCGAACCCAAAACTCTAGGCAATAGCTCATGAAAATGTCCATTAAGCACGAAAACGACGAGTGTTTGGTCATAACTCTCAAACATGTATTTGGTCTTACGATCATTGTAAATCACCCAAGAAGCCTAAAACTATGGGCAATAGCTCATGAAAATAGCCATAAAGCTGGAAAACGACGATTTTTTGGTCGTAACTCTCAAACATGTATTGGTCTTATGATCGCTGTAAATCGCCCTCGAACCCCAAAACTATGGACAATAGCTCATGAAAATGGCCATAAAGCGCAAAAACGGCGAATTTTTCGTCATAAATCTCAAACATGTATTGGTCTTCCGATCGTTGTAAATCGCCCAAGAAGCCCAAACTATGGGCAATAGCTCATGAAAACAGCCGTAAAGCGCGAAAACGATGAGTTTTGTCATAACTCTCAAACATGTAGTAGGTCTTACGGTCATTGTGAATTACCCTTCGAACCCCAAAACTCTAGGCAATAGCTCATGAAAATGTCCATAAGCACGAAACGACGAGTGTTTGGTCATAACTCTCAAACATGTATCGGTTTTATGCTCTATATAAATCACCCAAGAACCCCCAAATATGGTCAATAGCTCATGAAAATGGCCATAAAGTGCAAAAACGGCGAGTTTTTGGTCATAACTCTCAAGCATTGTGTCGGTCTTCCGCTTGTTGTAAATCGCCCCAAGAAGCCCAAAACTATGGGCAAGCTCTCATGAAAATGCCCATAAAGCGCAAAAAGGGAGAGTTTTTGGTCATAACTCTCAAACATGTATCGGGTCTTATGCTCTATATAAATCGCCCTAGACCGCCTAAACTATGGTCGATAGCTCATGACAACGGCCATAAAGTGCAAAAATAGCGAGTTTTTTGTCATAAATCACAAACATGTATTTGGTTTTACGGTCGTTGTAAATCGCCCAAGAAGCCCAAAACTATGGACAATAGCTCATGAAAACG
>CAJUXJ010000118.1:0-82791 GCA_910589775.1 Avena eriantha
ACCACCACTAGAGTCATTACATGTGTGTTCTTTTCCTAAACGAACACTAGAGTCATTGCATGTTTGTTCTTTTCATAAAACACATGGATCCACCAGTGTCAATGCATGTGTGTTCTTTTCTTAAACCACCACTAGAGTCATTGCATGTGTGTAAACCACATGGATCCACCAGAGCCATTGCATGTGCGTTCTTCTCTTAAACCACCACTAGAGTCATTACATGTGTGTTCTTTTCCTAAACCACATATGGATCCACTAGAGTCATTGCATGTGTTTTCTTTTCATAAACCACATGGATCCATCAGTATCATTGCATGTGCGTTCTTTTCATAAACCACAACTAGAGTCATTGCATGTGTGTTCTTTTCATAAACCACATGGATCCACCAGTGTCATTGCATGTGTGTTATTTTCATAAACCACATGAATCCACCAGAGTCATTGCATATTTGTTCTTTTTCTAAACCACCACTAGAGTCATTGCATGTTTGTTATTTTCATAAACCACATGGATCCACCATTGTTATTGCATGTGTGTTCTTTTTCTAAACCACCACTAGAGTCATTGCATGTTTGTTCTTTTAATAAAAAAATTGATCCAGCAATGTCATTGCATGTGTGTTCTTTTTCATAAACCACCACTAGAGTCATTGCATGTGTGTTCTTTTACGAAACCACCACTAGAGTCATTGCATGTGTCTTCTTTTCAAAAACCACATAGATCCACCAGAGTAATTGAGCGTGTGTTCTTCTCCTAAACCACCACTAGAGTCATTGCATGTGTATTCTTTTACTAACCCACATATGGATCCACCAGTGTCATTGCATGTGTGTTGTTTTCATGCACCACCACTAGAGTCATTGCATGTGTGTTATTTTCATAAACCACCACTAGAGTCATTGCATGTGTGTTCTTTTCATAAACCACTTGGATCCACCAGTGGTAGTGCATGTGTGTTAGTTTTATAAACGACTTGGATCCACCAGTGTCATTAAATATGTGCTCTTTTCATAAACCACATGGATCAACTAATGTAATTGCATGTGTGTTCTTTTTCATAAACAGCCACTAGAGTCATTGCATGTGTGTTCTTTTCATAAACCACAACTAGAGTCATTGCATGTGTGTTCTTTTGTAAACCACATATGGATCCACTAGAGTCATTCCATGTTTGTTCTTTTCATAAACCACCACTAGAATCACTGCATGTGTGTTATTTTCATAAACCATATGGATCCTCCTGAGTCATTCCATGTTTGTTCTTTTTCTAAAGCACCACTAGAGTCATTGCATGTTTGTTCTTTTCATAAAACCACCACTAGGGTCATTGGATGTGTGTAAACCACATGGATCCACCAGAGTCATTGCATGTGTGTTCTTCTCCTAAACCACCACTAGAGTCATTGCATTTGTGTTCTTTTCCTAAACCACATATGGATCCACTAGAGTCCTTGCATATGTGTTCTTTTCATAAACCACATGGATCCATATGTATTATTCCATGTGCGTTCTTTTCATAAACCAAAACAAGAGTCATTGCATGTGTGTTCTTTTCATAAACCACATGGATCCACGAGTCTCATTGCATGCGTGTTCTTTCCATGAACCACTTGGATCCACCAGTGTCCTTAAATGTGTGTTCTTTTCATAAGCCATATATGGATCCAGAAGAGTCATTGCATGTGTGTTCTTTTCATAAGCCACATATGAATCCACTAGAGTCATTGCATGTGCGTTCATTTCATAAACCGCATTGATCCACCAGAGTCATTGCGTGTTTGTTCTTTTTCTAAACCACCACTAGATATATTGCATGTTTGTTATTTTCATAAACCACATGGATCCACCAGTGCCATTGCATTTGTGTTCTTTTTCTAAACCACCACTAGACTCATTGCATGTTTGTTCTTTTCACAAAACACATCGATCCACCAATGTCATTGCATGTGTGTTCTTTTTCATAAACCACCACTAGAGTCATTGCATGTGTGTTCTTTTCCTAAACCACCACCAGAGTCATTGCATGTGTGTTCTTTTGCTAAAACACCACTAGAGTCATTGCATGTGTGTTCTTTGATAAACCACCACTAGAGTCATTGCATGTTTGTTCTTTTCATAAAACACATTGATCCACCAATGTCATTGCATGTGTGTTCTTTTTCATAAACCAGCAGTAGAGTCATTGCATGTGTGTTATTTTACGAAACCACCACTAGAGTCATTGCATGTGTGTTCTTTTCATAAACCACCACCAGAGTCATTGCATGTGTGTTCTTTGCTAAACCACCACTAGAGTCATTGCATGTTTGTTCTTTTCATAAAATACATGCCAAGGTGAACAACAGATTATCTTGAGTAAAAATAACAAAAACAATTCATTTATGACTTTAGAAAATTCCCTACACCAAAAAATAGGCCCAATTGAACCAATTCCAAATCCCAGTGATGTGGTACACCAATACCCAACTAAATCCAGGAGCTCATGATTTATTGAGCCATGAATGTTTTTCTGTGAATTAAACTATTCTGTTCCTAGGTTATTCACCTCCAAATTCACTACAGTAGCTATACAGCTCCAAAAAGGGTGATTCCAATTTCTACAGAAAGGTATTCCAAACACCTACCCTGGGTCCCTGGAATAAAACTAAAAGCTAATGTAGATTTAATCTGGTTAAAAAGACAAGTGGGGTACGGAACTGCCTTTGGGATTTTCTAGACTATAAATCCTAAGGGATTTTCTTCCACTTTACAAGACAAGGCCAATCTTATCAAATCCCTCCCTCCTAAGACCTAATGATTTGTAAACTTGTATTGTTCAATTGTTTGTTGTATGTTTTGGTGCTTGTTTGTTTGGTGTTGATTGTGGCTTCGTTTGTTTGCATGTGCTGTCGGGACGACGATAGTTGCGATGAAGTCGGAGAGCAGAAGAAGTGGTAATTATTATTTGTACTGGTATCCGAGATTATCTAAAGAAGAAGTCCAAGGACAATTATGCCATATTGCTGATCTTAGGCAAGCCACCTTCTTGCTCATAAGCCTTGTCCTACTATTTTACTTATGCATGCTTTATCTCTTGTTGATTTAAAACTGCATTGTTTTACTATATGTTGATTAAATATATAGTAGTGGTTTGGCCCCTCCGAACTACTACGCCTTTGTACTAGTAAGTACAACCCCCTCGGTGTTACCTACTTTCACTAGTAGGATAGATGGTGTATATCACCATAGCCCTTTGGAGACCCCCCCCAATTTAGCCAAAGCAAAGCTAGAGGATGGGAAGACCCCGGAAAAAGTTTTACCAAATGTTTTATGATAAAACCTTGGTGAGGTGGGACCTCCCAAGAGATGTTGAGAAAGAAAAAGGATTTGTTTTACAAAATGCTGGAGGAAAACCGGAGGAAGAAGGTTTATGAAAACGCACCTGGTTCTTTGCAGTCTAGCTATAACAACTTAACCCTGTGCAACCACATTACTCTGGTATGGGACAAGGCTGGATTTGGAGGTTGTCTAATCAGGTATAAGCTGCCTCGCACCTACTACATGGGATCTAGGATCCCTAGAGGGTGGGCCTTCTCCGATAAAGGTGGGACTTGGAGAAGGAACAAAGGGTCGGCAGGCCTCCACGTGTTACTATGAGCCCCTCATTGAAAGCGCACACTCGAGAAGTGGAAAAAGCGCTTCGGTTGGTCCTCGCCCGACGTCCCGGTGTTGAGGGGATTAACACTCATAGGGTAGGCACTTATATTGGAGTGGGCATCCGGAGAGTCTTGATCGGTTACTCGACCCACGATCGGTGAAGATTAGGGTAGTGTACCCGGATGGTGTGGGTAAAGTGTACAACCTCTGTAGAGTGGAAATCTATCCGAATAGCCGTGTCCTTGGTTAAGGACGGGGTGGACAAACTTCTGTAGAGCGGTGCTGGTTTTGTTTTAAAAAGTATTTTTGGAAAAGAAATGGTTTTGAAAATGTTTTGGCCATGGGATGGTCGGGAAGGATACCTGCTTTGACCATGGGATGGTCAGAGAGCTATGGAAGGAGTTTGGTTGTGGGACGACCTGAAAACGGGAACAAATGGGTGACCCAGTCCTAATGTTTTCCAAAACTTTTCAAAATTAAAAGGTTTCCAAAATGGTTTACCAATTTTTTTTTCAACAAAGATATGTAGATGCTATATCTACAAGAGAAACTATTTGAGAAAAGAACCTCTCTTGGAGCCCTCCTACTAACACGGCCAAAAATTGCATATCCTCCTGTTATTATTAATATCTTAAGGTGGTGTGTGAGTACATTCAAAGTACTCATCGGCATTGTCCCTGGCTATTGACATGGCCAGATCTCAGAAGAAGGCGAGGATGGCGACTTTGCGAGCTAGGACGTTCTCCCAGTCAGTTTCCTGTAGGTTAAGGCATGGCTCGGGCTCTACGCTTGATGAAGATCCGCTGATGTTTATTGATGTAGCCATAATGGCACTTATGTAAGTCTTGTACTTCGGTATATTCTCAGATGATGTAATGATACTTGGCGGTTATGTGCCATGACTAACTGATCATGGGATCGTGGTTGTATGCATAACAGGGATTCTCGAAGGATTAATCCGGGGGTCCCACAATTTTCATCTGTAGATAGGTGTAGTGTGGCACTGCCATAAACCTAGCGAACGCGACACGTCCGAGGATGCAGTGGTACTGTGAGGGCCAGTTGACGACCTCGAAGTCGATGCGCTCGCGCCGAAAGTTTTTTTAGAACAGCAGCGAGTTTTCCCTAAAGTGGATTACCCAAGGTTTATCGAACTCAGGGAGGAAGTGGTGAAAGGTATTCCCTCTCAAGCAATCTTTCAATCAAGATACAAGAAGTCTCTTGTATCCCCAACACACCCAATACACTTGTCAGGTGTATAGGCGCACTAGTTCAGCAAAGAGATAGTGAAATACAAGTGGTATGGATAGTTATAAGTGGTAACGGTGCGAGAAAATAACTTGATGGCGTGGAAGAGACTAAAAGCAAACTGAAATAAAGATTGAAGCAAGCAAACATGCAATAGAACTAATAGCAAACGGTATATCAATGTTTAGAAACAAGGCCTAGGGACCATACTTTCACTAGTGAACACTCTCATGTAAATATCTTCTCTTTATGATACTACTCTTAACTACTCTCCGGTTGAACACTCTAATCGATGGTAGGGCTATAACAGCACACCTCAAAGTAAGCCTTTCCCATCTAGATAACCCCACACTGTCACCCTGAGTACTAGACGAGTCCAACAAACACCACAATTTCATAAAGACATCCAACTCCAAATATAACTCATAACAAGTATTTGTAATCTCTAGCCTAAGTGCCACCATGGTGTGCACGTTGTCACTTTCACACACATGGGGAGAGCAGAGATCTAATAAAGCACTTGAGTAGCAAGGTAGATCTACTAGATTACAAAGCTCATGACCACAACAAGATCATGCATAGATAGAGAGATGAACACATAGCTACCGGTAGAACCCTTAGCCTCGAGGAAGAAATACTCCCTCATCATCATGGGAATTAGCAATGGTGATGGAGATGGTGGTGGAGATCGCTGGAGATGGCTCCGGAGGCACTTCCCCGTCCCGGCAGGGTGCCGGAACAGAGACTTTCTGTCCCCCAAATCTCCCCTTCGGTGGCGGCGGCGCTGCGGAACATTTCGTGGCTGGAGGCTTGACTATTTAGGGTTTATGCATCGGGAGGCTTCTTATAGGCGAAGAGGCAAGGTCGGTGGAGTGCCAAGGGGCCCACACCACCTGGTGGCGCGGCCAGGGCTAGGCCGCGCCACCATATGGTGTGGCCATGCCCTGGCCCTCCTCCGTCTCTGCTTCGGGCTCCGTGAGTCTTCTGGTAAAATAGGAACTTTGGATTTTGTCCCGTCCAATTCCGAGAATATTGATTTTCTGACTTTCCTGGAACCAAAAACAGTAGAAAATAGGCAACTGGGACTGTGGCTCTTGTTAATAGGTTAGTCCAAGAAATCATATGAAAAGTACTCCAAAGTTGGAACAAAACATAAGAAAGTATATAAAACCAAGCATGGAACATCAAAAATTATAGATACATTTGCAATGTATCAACATCCCCAAGCTTAACTCCTACTCGTCCTCGAGTAGGTGAGTGATAAAAAGAAAGAATAATTTTTGAGGTGACATGCACCCTCAAAGACTTGATCAAAGTATTTGTAAAACATTCAAAGCTGGGATCATAGTACTTCAATCATAACATGAAAGACAAAGTTCTAGCAATAAGACAAAGAAACTATGATGCAACATGAAAAGGCACAAACAAAAGATTCATGAATAACAATGCTTTGCAAGATGTTTGTATGTTTCACATAAAGAAAACATAGCATAGTAGCATTCAGCTTGTCCCTCATAGAGTAACAAACATAAATGCATAGGACACCTTCAAAGCTCATAAGAGTGACTAGATACAAATAGTTTAGAACAAGCAATATCAAGGTATGCATCAATCAACTAGTCTTGGGACAATGCACATAGAACTAAGAATGGCCACTATGCTCTCAAAGTAGGTGCATAAAGATAGAAGGTGGAGACTCAACATAAAAGTAAAAGAAAGGCCTTCATAGAAGGAAGTAGGAATTCAAGCATCATAAAGAGCTTCCAAAAAATATGGTACTTATAGCTTTCAGCTCTCATTGCCCCTATCATAAGCATCTTTTAAGGTGATTAAGGTTAAAGTGACACAACTAAGAGGATATGCTTGACAAGTTATAAACCGAAATCTCATGTCCCTTACTTACGAAGACCGAACCTCATGCTACTCAACTTTAGTCACAAGTAAGCTCTTGTCATTGTAAGTACATATGTATTATAAAGAACCGCCAACGGGTTACCCCTTGCACATGATACAGGAGCTATCCCATAATCAAAATGACAAGGCAAGCAGACAATGAGCATCTCAACGATCTTTTTATTTGCTATTTGCATAGGTTTTTATTGAGGATGCTTCATAGAGTGCTCATTATGGTGATGCTGCAAGTTTCCACCATGATTAGGCATGTCTTAAGCTAGCGGCCCAGGCGTTTCTCTAACACACATACAAACTCCATGATCTTACAAGTTCCACTTTTATTTCACACCGCCGGGATCCGTAAGAAAAAGAACATGATATCAACGGGGTACAAAGTACAAGTGCAATGTTGAAAGCGTTCCCCATGATACATGGTTCTGCTAATTTCAACTTATAAAGTGCAAGCATATACGCAACAAAGAAGGACCCAATGGTTCAAGTTTATTAAATGCAGAAAGTAAAGTGTGCCATCAAGTTCGTCAGAGCTTTAATCACTAGTTTTCTCATAACAAGTTTAATTCGGAAGGTAAAAAACATGAATATACTTGGAATAGCATAAGCTAGTAGGTAGGTATGGTGGACTCTTTGGAATAACTTGGTTTAGGGAGTTGGATGCATGAGTGGAACTCATACTTGGTTGTGGAGGCTAGCAAAAGACTGGGAGCGACAAACTAAGAGAGCAATAATGGCCATAATCATGCAGAGCGACAAAACATCATTGATGAAAGCATAAAGTGATACTACAAGTTGAAAACTAAAGGATCATAAAGGCTATGGTGACTTGAGAGAGTCATAACATGGTGTGAGCATGCGCCAAGTCAACCCAAATAAAGCATCAAAGGAGAATACCACTATACTATGCTTTAATATGCTAAAACAACGCATGATTCATCCAAGGCACATTAAGAAATCTGAATTGTTTATAACAAGTCATGCTACAGCAAAGAATACTAAGCATAAAGCCAAAACAATATCAAGCATGGCATGATAGAGCATAGGCCACAGTCAAAAACGAGCTATTTTTACCACATAAGCATGAACTTTCCTACTCTTTTACAAACCAAACCAATGTATGAAAGAGGGGGTCCAACCAATTTATTCTGCAAACTAAGAAAACCAAGCAAACAAAAAACCAAAACAAAAACGAAAAAGAAGACTCTCCAAGAACAACACAACTGTGCATGAAACAAAAAAATTAAGCGTTTGGAAGAAACCTAGGATTTTTATTGATAAAGGAGGGGATGTCTTGGGCATCCCCAAGCTTTGACGCTTGTACTTCTTGGATATTTCTTGGGGTGACACGCGTGGCATCCCCAAGCTTGAGCTTTAGTCCATCCTTCATCTCATTACTCATTCCTTCCATACACCTGAAAATTTTCCTTCATACAAAACTTTACACAATCTTTATTAGCAACATTAGTGCACTCAAGATAAAAGGTCTGAAGATTCAGTTCTAACACCAAATAAACTTCCATTAGAACACTAGCTACTGTATCACTTGCCTCAAAAATCTCAATTCCCTAAAAGAACTCAAAAAGGAACCAACAAGAAGCAAATGCAAATAATGGCAGAAATCTGTCAAAACAGACCAGCAGGTCAAGACGAATTTTTTCGAACACCTTATGTTGCTGAAATCAAAAAGTGTTGAACTAACAAAAGTTAGATAACAACCTGGGGCAGAAGCACAAAAATTCACGCCTCAAAAGGACGTACAGAGATTTTATACGAATGTTTATGGTGAAGCACAAAAATCTGTTTTGGGACAGAAACTTTCCCAATCATTACTTCTCTCTCGTTAGAGGTTACTCTTGGCACAAAAATAAAATAAAAAGGATAAGGAGCGGTTATTATAGAGGTAATAACTTCCAAGACTCATCTAAAACTTTTGGGTTATCTCCCAATAAGTACTTCTCTTTAACGCCTTTAAGTTAGGCATGATAATTTGAGAAGATGCTCACATAAGAAATATGAATTGAAGTAAAAGAGAGCATCAAGAAGCAAATTCAAAGCACATTTAAGTCTAACCACTTCCTATGCATAATAATCTTGTAAAGAAACAAGCCATGAAAGCACAAAGCAACAAGTATAGAAAAGCAAAACAAGTGCAACTTCAAGACTTTGAACATAAAGAGGGGAAACTTAATATTATTGAGATGCATAAAACCATGTTTCCCTGTCTCATAATAACTTTCAGTAGCATCATGAATGAAATTAACAATATAACTGTCAGATGAAACATTCTTATCATGATCCACATGCATAAAAGAATTATTACTCTCCACATAAGCATAGTCATTCTTATTAATTGTAGTGGGAGAAAATTCAACAAAATAGCTATCATTATTATTTTCATCACCATAATCATCAAATATAGGAGGCATATTGTAATCATAATTAATTTCCTCCTCAATAGTAGGTGGATTGAAAATATCATATTCATCATTGTAATCATCATATATTGGAGGTTTGGTATCATCATAAGGAATAGAATAGCTATCTTCCAAAGCTGGGGAACTAAAAAGATCATTTTCATAAAAACTAGCTTCCCCAAGCTTAGACTTTTCCATAGCATTAGCAACAATGGTGTCCAAAGAATTCATACTAACAACATTGCTATTAGCATGCAAATAAAGTTCCATAGGTTTTTTAATTCTAACTTCAAACACTTCATGTCCTAACTCAAGATAAATACTATAAAGCTCTCTAATTTTGTTGTTGTTTTCCATTAAGCCTAACTAGTGAAAACAAGAAACAAAAAGACAAAATTGCAGAATCTAAAGGAAATAACTTCGAGCACCTACACCGGAGGATGTGAGTACCTTTTACCTTACCTCCCCGATAACGGCGCTAGAAAATAGGCGTTTGCCATGGGAGGTTCTTCTTCTTTAATCCTCTGGTGTGAATACCTTTTACCTTACCTCCCCGGCAACGGCGCCAGAAAATAGCTTGATGTCTACGCACTTCCATTCTTGTAGACAGTTGTTGGGCCTCCAAGTGCAGAGGTTTGTAGAACAGCAGCAAGTTTTCCCTTAAGTGGATTACCCAAGGTTTATCGAACTCAGGGAGGAAGTGGTCAAAGGTATTCCCTCTCAAGCAACCTTGCAATCAAGATACAAGAAGTCTCTTGTGTCCCCAACACACCCAATACACTTGTCAGGTGTATAGGTGCACTAGTTCGGCGAAGCGATAGTGAAATACAAGTGGTATGGATAGTTATAAGTGGTAACAGTGCGAGAAAATAACTTAATGGCGTGGAAGAGACTAAAAGAAAACTGAAATAAAGATAGAAGCAAGCAAACTTGTAATAGATCTAATAGCAAACGGCCTAGGGATCATACTTTCACTAGTGAACACTCTCATATAAATATCTTCTCTTTATGATACTACTCTTAACTACTCTCCGGTTGAACACTCTAATCGATGGTAGGGCTATAACAGCACACCTCAAAGTAAGCCTTTCCCATCTAGATAACCCCACACTGTCACCTTGAGTACTAGATGAGTCCAACAAACACCACAATTTCATAAAGACATCCAACTCCAAATATAACTCATAACAAGTATTTGTAATCTCTAGCCTAAGTGCCACCATGGTGTGCACGTTGTCACTTTCACACACATGGGGAGAGTAGAGATCTAATAAAGCACTTGAGTAGCAAGGTAGATCTACTAGATTACAAAGCTCATGACCACAACAAGATCATGCATAGATAGATAGATGAACACATAGCTACCGGTAGAACCCTTTGCCTCGAGGAAGAACTACTCCCTCATCATCATGGGAATCAGCAATGGTGATGGAGATGGTGGTGGAGATCGATGGAGATGGCTCTGGGGGCACTTCCCCGTCTCGGCAGGGTGCCAGAACAGAGACTTTTTGTCCCCTGAATCTCCCTTCGGTGGTGACGGCGCTGCGGAACTTTTCATGGCTGGAGGCTTGACTATTTAGGGTTTATTCATCGGGAGGCTTCTTATAGGCGAAGAAGCAAGGCCGATGGAGTGCCAGGGGGCCCACACCACCTGGTGGCGCCGCCAGGGCTAGCCTGTGCCACCATATGGTGTGGCCAGGCCCTAGCCCACCTCTGTCTCTGCTTCGGGCTCCATGAGTCTTCTGGTGAAATAGGAACTTTGGCTTTTGTCCCGTCCAATTCCGAGAATATTGATTTTCTGACTTTCCTGGAATCAAAAACAACAGAAAACAGGCAATTGGCACTGTGGCTCTTGTTAATAGGTTAGTCCAAGAAATCATATGAAAAGTACTCCAAAGTTGGAACAAAACATAAGAAAGTAATAAAACCAAGCATGGAACATCAAAAATTATAGATACATTTGCAATGTATCAGCGAGTGATGGCCTTTTGCCCCCAGTTGGAGGGGCGGCCCTTTTGGATCATCATGGTACCCATGGCTCGTGGGTACGGCTCGCCTCCATGATGTTGGTCGGGTGCAGCCGCGTTTGGCAGTGGTCCAGGTGGTGGTGGAGGAGTTCTATGGGCCACTGCGCCTGGGGCGGCTCCATAGCCCCTGTTGACTATGTCGTGATTCATCCGAGCCAGGCCTTCATGAAGTTTGAGGAACTCGCGGCAGTCTTTGAGGAGGTGGCTGGATTTCTTTTTGCCGTCATGCTTGTCGATGTAGAAGTGCACGGTGCATGGTCCGGACAGCTTGTCTTCAACAGACATAGCGGGTGCTTCATCGCGAGTGCGGCGCTGCCATAATTGCGTGGTTTTCCCGGAGTCATGGTATCCACCGATGCGGTAATCGCTGTTGCGGTTGTCGTCGTGCCTGTTGGCGTAGCCGGCTGCGACCATATTGACGTCGTCGCGATCATCATAGATGCGCATTCGCCGTTTGCTTCGGCGGTCGCGTCTGCGCTCGAGTTCTGCTTCCTCGTCAGAGTGAACGCGATTCTTCACCGAATCTTCTCCGTGAGCCCACCGATTCGTGATTTCCATCAGGTGGTCGATGGTCTTGGGCTTCGAGCGGCCCAGCTCCTCCCTGAGTTCTATGCAGCGAACGCCGCCGTTGAATGCATCGATTGCACGGTCCACCGAGATATTTTCTGCGGAGTTCTTTGCTGGCAGCACCTCAGCTCTTCAATTGACGCGGGCCTTTTGTAGGTGCCCTTGAAGTTGTGCACAAAGCTGTAAACTAGTTCTTCCCAACTGCGAATGGATCCGCGTGGGAGGTTGTTGAGCCATGCTCGGGCGGCGCCCTGCAGCTGTAGCTACAGGCACTGCATGGCCGTACTTCGACTTCCGCCGTGAAGCCTAAAGGAGGAGATGCGGTCCTCCAACCAGATTTTCGGGTCCTGTAGACCGTCAAATTTTGGGTTCTCTGATGGGAGCTTAAACCCCTTGGGAATTCGCTTTTGCCTAATGGCCCTGCTAAAGCATCTAGCGCCATAGAGCTCCACATCTTCGTCTTCTGAGTCAGTCGATCGGGCACGTCGTGCCCTTGACTTGTCGATCTTGCGTTGTGTGATTTCATCACGCGCGTCGTAGTCACAATCGTGTCACCGTGAGCGGCGACGTCGAGACAGGTCGTGACTATCATTGCTGGAGGAGGGCGAGGAATAGCGTTTTGCTAGGGCTTTGCCTTTCTTCGGCTCCGGTGTTGGCTCCTTGTCGAGGGCGGCCTCGACTAGCCCCAAGCCCGTGATCATAGATCGGTGCATGGCGGCCCGGGGATCTCCAGCTGGCGGCTGGTTTTTGAGGAGGTACATGGTGGCTGCTGTCACTACATCTTGCGGCGTCTTTGGGACCACATTGCCCCATGTGTCGATTGTCATAGAGTTGAAGTCGAGGACCTTTGCAGCTTCTATGCATTCTTGCTCAGTGAGATGGGCCATCCGGGATCGTCTCTTGTTTGCGATGTGCTCGTTGCCCTTTGAGGAGGATCCTCTGTGGGGGGAGAGCCCAGCACGTCGAAGACTCGACTCGTCTGCCTCCTTTTTGCGCGCTTCGAGTTGCGCGAGTGTATGCACTTGGTGCATGTATTCCTCCTTCAGAAGCCAATGGTAGCCCATCAGCATGTTCTATGGGGAGTCGAGAGGCAGGGGGTTGCCTCGTAGGGCTTCTTGGCAGCGGGCCCACTCGTTGTCGTTGAGCCTGATTACTACGCGCTCTCCCGTGTTTTCATTCACCGTGGTTGGTGGTTTGATTGCTCCTCCATTGTTAACGGGGGGCGCCGTTGCCACCATTGGGTATGCCACCGTTTGGCAGGTCGGTTTCATTGCCACGGTTACCCGTGTTGTCGCGATTGTCGGAGGTGTCGCCCGCGTTGATGATGGCGCACATGAAGTGATTGGGGAAGCTGCTGCTCCCACAACTTTCAGATCCGGAGCCGTAGGCTCCATCTTCAGTTGCTAGATCGCCCAGATCGGATTCGCGACTATTGTCGCTGTCCGTGCTCCCAGCTGTTGTCGAGGCGTTGAGCTCGCTGAGGGTGCCGATCGACGGAGGGAACCACGATGTTGGAGCAATTGACAGTATTGACGGCTGGTCAGGCATGCGAAGCGTGCCCATCTGACCAACTTGGAAGCGGAAGCTCCCGATCACCAGGTTGATTCCGTCACCCAAGGATTTGAAAGCCGGGCGAGAGGCCGGCGTGTGGACGGTGAAGTCGAACGCACCAAAGAGCTGGCGAATCTCCGCTGTTGCGGCGTTGTAGATCACGGTTGATGGGGCCGAAGAAGCCGCAACATCAGCACTCCCAATTCCCACAGACGGCGCCAATTGACGAGGGTTTAACTCATCAATGCCCATTGTTATGGACTTGGGTTTTGGAGAAGGAGGGAGCGTCGGAGACATCTATTGGCTAGCAAACAAGCACACAGGGGACTCAAATATTTACCTAGGTTCAGGCCTCGTAGAGGTACCTAATCCTGCTTGTCTGCTCGTGGAATTATTGAAGGAATCGAGGATTACAATGGTGCGCAGATGCAATCTAGCGAGGGTTGTGGAAACTAGGGTTGCGTGTGTCCTCCTCGCCGCCCCCTCCTAGCCTTTATATAGATAGGCTAGGTCTCGGGTAGCAGGTCAAGTCGGTTACAGATTAGGGTTTTCCCTTTGAACTTTCTATCTTGAGTTTCTTCTTGCCTCGCAAGCAATCGAGGGTCTGTAGGCCACTCGAATTCTCCACTGGGCCTTGGCAACGCCGTGGGCTTTTGGCATATCTGGACCGTATATAGGGTATACCCATGTCACAATGACTCTAGCTTTGGTTAATGAAAAGAACACACATGCAATGACACTAGGGGAGCCATATGTGGTTAATGAAAAGAACACACATGCAATGAAACTGGTGGATCCATATGTGGCTTTTGAAAATAACACACATGCAATGACTCTAGCTGTGGTTAATGAAAAGAACACACATGCAATGACACTGGTGGATCCATGTGGTTTGTGAAAAGAATAGACATGCAATGACTCTAGCTGTGGTTAATGAAAAGAACACACATGCAATGACACTGGTGGATCCATATGTGGTTTGTGAAAAGAACACATATGCAATGACTCTAGCCGTGGTTAAGGAAAAGAATAGACATGCAATGAACTCTGGTGAATCCATATGTGGTTTGTGAAAAGAACAGACATGCAATGATGCTGGTGGATCCATATGTGGACTGTGAAAAGAACACATATTTCAATGACACTTGTGGATCCATATGTGGTTTGTGAAAAGAACACACATGCAATGACTCCAGCTGTGGTTAATGAAAAGAACACACATTCAATGACACTGGTGGATCCATATGTGGCTTGTGAAAACAACACACATGCAATGAAACTGGTGGATCCATATGTGGTTTGTGAAAAGAACACACAGGTAATGACACTGGTGGATCCATATGTAGTTAATGAAAAGAACACACATGCAATAACTCTAGATGTGGTTAACGAAAAGAACACACATGCAATGACACTGGTGGATTCATATGTGGTTTGTGAAAAGAACACACATGCAATGACTCTAGCTGTGGTTAATGAAAAGAACATACATGCAATGAACTCTGGTGGATCCATATGTGGTTTGTGAAAAGAACAGACATGCAATGAACTCTGGTGGATCCATATGTGGTTTGTGAAAAGAACAGACATGCAGTGAACTCTGGTGGATTCATATGTGGTTTGTGAAAAGAACACACATGCAATGACTCTAGCTTTGGTTAATGAAAAGAACACACATGCAATGACACTAGGGGAGCCATATGTGGTTAATGAAAAGAACACACATGCAATGAAACTGGTGGATCCATATGTGGCTTTTGAAAATAACACACATGCAATGACTCTAGCTGTGGTTAATGAAAAGAACACGCATGCAATGACACTGGTGGATCCATGTGGTTTGTGAAAAGAATAGACATGCAATGACTCTAGCTGTGGTTAATGAAAAGAACACACATGCAATGACACCGGTGGATCCATATGTGGTTTGTGAAAAAAACACACATGCAATGACTCTAGCTGTGGTTAATGAAAAGAATAGACATGCAATGAACTCTGGTCGATCCATATGTGGTTTGTGAAAAGAACAGACATGCAATGATACTGGTGGATCCATATGTGGAGTGTGAAAAGAACACATATTTCAATGACACTAGTGGATCCATATGGGTTTGTGAAAAGAACATACATCTAGTGACTCTAGTTGTCGTTAATGAAAAGTACACACCTGCAATGACACTTGTGGATCCATGTGGTTAATGAAAAGAACACACATGCAGTGACTCTAGCTGTGGTTAATGAAAAGAACACACATGCAATGACACTGGTGGATCCATATGTGGTTTCTGAAAAGAACACACATGCAATGACTCTAGTTGTGGTTAATGAAAAGAACAGACATGCAATGAACTCTGGTGGATTCATATGTCGTTTGTGAAAAGAACAGACATGCAATGAACTCTGGTGGATCCATATGTGGTTTGTGAAATGAACACACATGCAATGAACTCTGGTGGATCCATATGTGGTTTGTGAAAATAACACACATGCAATGACTCTAGCTTTGGTTAATGAAAAGAACACACATGCAATAAAACTGGTGGATCCATATGTGGTTTTTGAAAAGAACACACATGCAATGACACTGGTGGATCCATATGTGGTTTTTGAAAAGAACACACATGCAATGACACTAGTGGATCCATATGTGGTCTGTGAAAAGAACACACATGAAATGACTCTAGCTGTGGTTTATGAAAAGAACACACATGCAATGACACTTGTGGATCCATATGTGGTTTGTGAAAATAGCACACATGCAATGAACTCTCGTAGATCCATACGCAATAACACTGGTGGATCCATATGTGGTCTGTGAATGAAAAACACATTTCAATGACACTGGTGGATCCATATGTGATTTGTGAAAAGAACATACATCTAGTGACTCTAGATGTGGTTAAAGAAAAGAACACACATGCAATGACTCTGGTGGAGCCATATGTGGTTAATGAAAGAACACACATGCAATGACTCTAGTTGTGGTTAATGAATAGAAGACACATGCAATGACACATGTGGATCCATAGGTGGTTTGTGCAAAGAACACACATGCAATGACCTCTAGTGTATCCATATGCAATGACACAGGTGGATCCATATGTGGTATGTGAATAGAACACACATTTCAATGTCACTGGTGGATCCATATGTGGTTTGTGAAAAGAACATACATCCAGTGACTCTAGCTATGGTTAACGAAAAGAACACAGATGCAATGGCACAGGTGGATCCATATGTGGTTAATGAAAAGAACACACATGCAATGACTCTAGCTGTATTTAATGAAAAGAACACACATGCAATGAAACGGGTGGATCCATATGTGGTTTGTGAGAACAACACACATGCAATGACTCTAGGTTTGGTTAATGAAAAGAACACACATGCAATGACACTAGGGGATCCATATGTGGTTAATGAAAAGAACACGCATGCAATGAAACTAGTGGATCCATATGTGGTTTTTGAAAATAACAAACATGCAATGAACTCTGGTGGATCCATATGTTGTTTGTGATAAGAACACACATGCAATAACTCTAGCTATGGTTAATGAAAAAGAACACCCATGCAATGACACTAGGGGATCCATATGTGGTTAATGAAAACAACACACATGCAATGAAACTGGTGGATCCATAAGTGGTTTTTAAAAAGAACACACATTCAGTGACACTAGTGGATCCATATGTGGTCTGTGAAAAGAACACACATGAAATGACTCTAGGTTTGGTTAATGAAATAATACACATTTCTATGACAATGGTGGATCCATATGTGGTTTGTGAAAAGAACATACATGCAATGACACTGGTGGATCCATATGTGGTCTGTGAAAAGAACACACAGTTCAATGACACTGGTGGATCCATACGTGGTTTGTGAAAAGAACATACATACAGTGAATCTAGATAAGGTTAATGAAAAGAATACACATGCAATGACACTGGTGGATCTATATGTGGTTTGTGAAAAGAATAGACATGCATTGACTATAGCAGTGGTTTATGAAAAGAACACACATGCAATGACACTGGTGGATCCATATGTGGTTTGTGAAAACAACACACATGCAATGATCTCTTGTGGATACATATGTAATGAGAATGGTGGATCCATATGTCGTCTGTGAAAACAACACACATTTCAATGACACTGGTGGATCCATATGTGGTCTATGAAAAGAACAGACAAGCAATGACTCCAGCTATGGTTAAAGAAAAGACCACACATGCAATGAAACTGGTAGATCCATATGTAGTTTGTGAAAAGAACATAAATCTAGTGACTCTGGTAGATCCATATGTGGTCTGTAAAAAGAACACACATGCAATGACACTAGATGTGGTTAATGAAAGAATACACATTTCAATGGCAATGGTGGATCCATATGTGGTTTGTGAAAAGAACACACATGCAATGACACTGGTGGATCCATCTGTGGTTTGTAAAAAGAACCCACATGCAATGACTCTAGTTGTGGTTAATGAAAATAACAGACATGCAATGAACTCTAGTGGATCCATATGTCATTTGTGAAAAGAACAGACATGCAATGAACTCCGGTGAATCCATTTGTGGTTTGTGAAAAGAACAGACATGCAATGAACTCTTGTGGATCCATATGTGGTTTGTCAAAAGAACACACATGCAATGACTCTAGCTTTGGTTAATGAAAAGAACACACATGCAATGACACTAGGGGATCCATATGTGGTTAATGAAAAGAACACACATGCAATGAAACTGGTGGATCCATATGTGGTTTATGAAAAGAACATACATCCAGTGACTCTGGTGGATCCATATGTGGTATGTGAAAAGAACACACATGAAATGACTCTAGATGTGGTTAATGGAATAATACATATTTCAATGACAATGGTGGATCCATATGTGGTTTGTGAAAATAACAGACATGCAATGACTCTAGCTGTGGATAATGAAAAGAACACACATGCAATGACACATGTGGATCCAAAGGTGGTTTGTTAAAAGAATACACATGCAATGAACTCTGGTGGATCCATTTGAAATGACACTGGTGGATCTATATGTGGTTTGTGAAAAGAACACACATTTCAATGACACTGGTGGATCCACATGTTGTTTGTGAAAAGAACATATATCCAGTGACTCTAGCTATGGTTTATGAAAAGAACACACATGCAATGACATTGGTGGATCCATAGGTGGCTTGTCAAAAGAACACACATGCAATGACACTGGTGGATCCATATGTGGTATGTGAAAAGAACAAATATTTCAATGACACTAGTGGATCCATATGTGGTTTGTGAAAAGAACATATATCCAGTGACTCTAGCTATGGTTAATGAAAAGAACACACATGCAATGACACTGGTGGATCCATAGGTGGCTTGTCAAAATAACACACATGCAATGAACTCTGGTGGATCCATATGCAATGACACTGGTGGATCCATATGTGGTATGTGAAAAGAACACACATTTCAATGACACTCGTGGATCCATATGTGATTTGTGAAAAGAACATAAATCCAGTGACTCTAGCTATGGTTAATGAAAAGAACACACATGCAATGACTCTAGCTGTGGTTAATGAAAAGAACACACATGCAATGACACTGGTGGATCCATATATGGTTTGTAAAAACAACATACATGTAATGACTCTAGCTGTGGTTAATGAAAAGAACAGACATGCAATGAACTCTGGTGGATACATATGTGGTTTGTGAAAAGAATAGACATGCAATGAACTCTGGTGGATCCATATGTGGTTTGTACAAAGAATAGACATGCAATGAACTCTGGTGGTCCATATGTGGTTTGTGAAAATAACACACATGCAATGACTCTAGCTTTGGTTAATGAAAATAACACACATGCAATGACACTAGGGGATCCATATGTGGTTAATAAATAGAACACATATGCAATGAAACTGGTGGATCCATATGTGGTTTGTGAAAAGAACATACATCTAGTGACTCTACTACATCCATATGTAGTTTGTGAAAAGAACACACATGAATTCACTCTAGATGTGGTTAATGACAGAATACACATTTCAATGACAATGGTGGATCCATATGTCGTTTGTGAAAAGAACAGACATGCAATGACTCTAGCTGTGGTAAATGAAAGAACACACATGCAATGACACTGGTAGATCCATAGGTGGTTTGTGAAAAGAACACACATGCAATGAACTCTGGTGGATCCATATGCAATGACACTGGTGGATCCATATGTGGTCTATGCAAAGAACACACATTTCAATGACGCTGGTGGATTCATATGTGGTTTGTGAAAAGAACATACATCGAGTGACTCTAGCTATGGTTAATGAAAAGAACACACATGCAATGACACTGGTGGATCCATATGTGGTTAATGAAAATAACACATATGTAATGACATTGGTGAATCCATATGTGGTTTGTGAAAAGAAAACCCATGCAATGACTCTAGCTGTGGTTAATGAAAATAACAGACATGCAATGAACTTTGGTGGATCAATATGTGGTTTGTGAAAAGAACAGACCTGCAATGAACTCTGATGGATCCATATGTGGTTTGTGAAATAAATAGACATGCAATGAACTCTAGTGGATCCATATGTGGTTTGTGAAAATAACACACATGCAATGACTCTAGCTATTGTTAATTAAAAGAACACACATGCAATGACACTAGGGGATCCATATGTGGTTAATGAAAAGAACACACATGCAATGAAACTGGTGGATCCATATGTGGTTTTTGAAAAGAACACACATCCAGTGACACTGGAGGATCTATATGTGGTCTGTGAAAAGAACACACATGAAATAACTCTAGATGTGGTTAATGAAAGAATACACATTTCAATGACAATGGTGGATCCATATGTGGTTTGTGAAAAGAACAGACATGCAATGACTCTAGCTATGGTTTATGAAAAGAACCCACATGCAATGAAACTGGTGGATCCATAGGTGGTTTGTGAAAAGAACCCACATGCAATGAAACTGGTGGATCCATATGCAATGACACTGGTAGATCCATATGTGGTTTGTGAAAAGAACATAAATCTAGTGACTCTAGCTATGGTTAATGAAAAGAACACACATGCAATGACTCTAGCTGTGGTTAATGAAAAGAACACACATGCAATGACACTAGTGGATCCATATATGGTTTGTAAAAACAACATACATGTAATGACTCTAGCTGTGGTTAATGAAAAGAACAGACATGTAATGAACTCTGGTGGATCCGTATGTGGTTTGTGAAAAGAACAGACATGCAATGACTCTAGCTATGGATTATGAAAAGAACCCACATGCAATGACACTTGTGGATCCATAGGTGGTTTGTGAAAAGAACACACATGCAATGAACTCTGGTGGATCCAGATGCAATGACACTTGTGGATCCATATGTGGTCTGTGAAAAGAACACATATTTCAATGACACTGGTGGATCCATATGTGGTTTGTGAAAAGAACATACATCCAGTGAATCTAGATAAGGTTAATGAAAAGAATACACATGCAATGACACTAGTGGATCCATATGTGGTTTGTGAAAAAAATAGACATGCAATGACTATAGAAGTGGTTTAAGAAAAGAACACACATGCAATGACACTGGTGGATCCATATGTGGTTTGTGATAACAACACACATGCAATGAACTCTAGTGGATACATATGTAATGACAATGGTGGATCCATATGTCGTCTATGAAAACAACACACATTTCAATGACACTGGTGGATCCATATGTGGTCTATGAAAAGAACAGACAAGCAATGACTCCAGCTATGGTTAATGAAAAGACCAAACATGCAATGAAACTGGTAGATCCATATGTAGTTTGTGAAAAGAACATCCATCTAGTGACTCTGGTGGATCCATATGTGTTCTGTAAAAAAGAACACACATGAAATGACACTAGATGTGGTTAATGAAAGAATACACATTTCAATGATAATGGTGGATCCATATGTGGTTTGTGAAAAGAACACACATGCAATGACACTGGTGGATCCATCTGTGGTTTGTAAAAAGAACCCGCATGCAATGACTCTAGTTGTGGTTAATGAAAATAACAGACATGTAATGAACTCTGGTGGATCCATATGTCATTTGTGAAAAGAACAGACATGCAATGAACTCCGGTGGATCCATTTGTGGTTTGTGAAAAGAACAGACATGCAATGAACTCTGGTGGATCCATATGTGGTTTGTCAAAAGAACACACATGCAATGACTCTAGTTTTGGGTAATGAAAAGAACACACATGCAATGACACTAGGGGATCCATATGTGGTTAATGAAAAGAACACACATGCAATGAAACTGGTGGATCCATATGTGGTTTGTGAAAAGAACATACATCCAGTGACTCTGGTGGATCCATATGTGGTATGTGAAAAGAACACACATGAAATGACTCTAGATGTGGTTAATGGAATAATACATATTTCAATGACAATGGTGAATGCATATGTGGTTTGTGAAAATAACAGACATGCAATGACTCTAGCTGTGGATAATGAAAAGAACACACATGCAATGACACATGTGGATCCATAGGTGGTTTGGGAAAAGAACACACATGCAATGAACTCTGGATGATCCATTTGAAATGACACTGGTGGATCTATATGTGGTCTGTGAAAAGAACACACATTTCAATGACACTGGTGGATCCACATGTGGTTTGTGAAAAGAACATATATCCAGTGACTCTAGCTATGGTTTATGAAAAGAACACACGTGCAATGACATTGGTGGATCCATAGGTGGCTTGTCAAAAGAACGCACATGCAATGAACTCTGGTGGATCCATATGCAATGACACTGGTGGATCCATATGTGGTATGTGAAAAGAACAAATATTTCAATGACACTGGTGGATCCATATGTGGTTTGTGAAAAGAACATATATCCACTCACTCTAGCTATGGTTAATGAAAAGAACACACATGCAATTACACTGGTGGATCCATAGGTGGCTTGTCAAAAGAACTCACATGCAATGAACTCTGGTGGATCCATATGCAATGACATTGGTGGATCCATATGTGGTATGTGAAAAGAACACACATTTCAATGACACTGGTGGATCCATATGTGGTTTGTGAAAAGAACATAAATCTAGTGACTCTAGCTATGGTTAATGAAAAGAACACACATGCAATGACTCTAGCTGTGGTTAATGAAAAGAACACACATGCAATGACACTGGTGGATCCATATATGGTTTGTGAAAACAACATACATGTAATGACTCTAGCTGTGGTTCATGAAAAGAACAGACATGCAATGAACTCTGGTGGATCCATATGTGCTTTGTGAAAAGAATAGACATGCAATGAACTCTGGTGGATCCATATGTGGTTTGTAAAAAGAACAGACATGCAATGAACTCTGGTGGATCCATATGTGGTTTGTGAAAATAACACACATGCAATGACTCTAGCTTTGGCTAATGAGAATAACACACATGCAATGACACTAGGGGATCCATATGTGGTTAACGAATAGAACACACATGCAATGAAACTGGTGGATCCTTATGTGGTTTGTGAAAAGAACATACATCTAGTGACTCTACTACATCCATATGTAGTTTGTTAAAAGAACACACATGAATTCACTCTAGATGTGGTTAATGATAGAATACACATTTCAATGACAATGGTGGATCCATATGTCGTTTGTGAAAAGAACAGACAGGCAATGACTCTAGCTGTGGTTAATGAAAGAACACACATGCAATGACACTGGTGGATCCATAGGTGGTTTATGAAAAGAACACACATGCAATGAACTCTGGTCGATCCATATGCAATGACACTGGTGGATCCATATGTGGTCTATGAAAAGAACACACATTTCAATGAGACTTGTGGATTCATATGTGGTTTGTGAAAAGAACATACATCCAGTGACTCTAGCTATGGTTAATGAAAAGAACACACATGGAATGACACTGGTGGATCCATATGTGGTTAATGAAAATAACACATATGTAATGACATTGGTGGATCCATATGTGGTTTGTGAAAAGAAAACACATGCAATGACTCTAGCTGTGGTTAATGAAAAGAACAGACATGCAATGAACTTTGGTGGATCCAAATGTGGTTTGTGAAAAGAACAGACATGCAATGAACTCTGATGGATCCATATGTAGTTTGTGAAATGAACAGACATGCAATGAACTCTAGTGGATCCATATGTGGTTTGTGAAAAGAACACACATGCAATGACTCTAGCTATTGTTAATTAAAAGAACACACATGCAATGACACTAGGGGATCCATATGTGGTTAACGAATAGAACACACATGCAATGAAACTGGTGGATCCTTATGTGGTTTGTGAAAAGAACATACATCTAGTGACTCTACTACATCCATATGTAGTTTGTTAAAAGAACACACATGAATTCACTCTAGATGTGGTTAATGATAGAATACACATTTCAATGACAATGGTGGATCCATATGTCGTTTGTGAAAAGAACAGACAGGCAATGACTCTAGCTGTGGTTAATGAAAGAACACACATGCAATGACACTGGTGGATCCATAGGTGGTTTATGAAAAGAACACACATGCAATGAACTCTGGTCGATCCATATGCAATGACACTGGTGGATCCATATGTGGTCTATGAAAAGAACACACATTTCAATGAGACTTGTGGATTCATATGTGGTTTGTGAAAAGAACATACATCCAGTGACTCTAGCTATGGTTAATGAAAAGAACACACATGGAATGACACTGGTGGATCCATATGTGGTTAATGAAAATAACACATATGTAATGACATTGGTGGATCCATATGTGGTTTGTGAAAAGAAAACACATGCAATGACTCTAGCTGTGGTTAATGAAAAGAACAGACATGCAATGAACTTTGGTGGATCCATATGTGGTTTGTGAAAAGAACAGACATGCAATGAACTCTGATGGATCCATATGTAGTTTGTGAAATGAACAGACATGCAATGAACTCTAGTGGATCCATATGTGGTTTGTGAAAAGAACACACATGCAATGACTCTAGCTATTGTTAATTAAAAGAACACACATGCAATGACACTAGGGGATCCATATGTGGTTAATGAAAAGAACACACATGCAATGAAATTGGTGGATCCATATGTGATTTTTGAAAAGAACACACATCCAGTGACACTGGAGGATCCATATGTGGTCTGTGAAAAGAACACACATGAAATGACTCTACATGTGGTTAATGAAAGAATACACATTTCAATGACAATGGTGGATCCATATGTGGTTTGTGAAAAGAACAGACATGCAATGACTCTAGCTATGGTTTATGAAAAGAACCCACATGCAATGACACTTGTGAATCCATAGGTGGTTTGTGAAAAGAACACACATGCAATGAACTCTGGTGGATCCATATGCAATGACACTGGTGACACTATAGGAGGACAGACCTTTGGTAACACTGACATGTGTTACTATAGGTCCAAAATAGTGTTACTAGGCCATCTCGTAACAGATTTTGACATGTGTTCCATTAGGCCGTGTTAATAAGTCGTGTCCTTGTCACACATAACAATTGTTACCACGTGTCAAATAATGTGTTACAATTTGTATTCTAGTAACACGCATATTATGTGTGACTAGATGCATTGGTAACACATTTTTTTTATTTTAGTAACACCGGCGGTAACATACGTCAAAAAATTGTAAAACTGTATTATATAGTTGTGAACTACCCTAGTAACACAATTTCTAACTTGGGTAACACAAATAGTAACATTACAATATTAATGAATGTATTTTTCTTTATTATTAAATCAAAATTAGGTACATATATAGATTATGCATTTATTTAATAAAAACAAATACATGCTCAATTAATTAATTATTTTCTTATGATGGTTGGTGCCATTTCAATGTGAGAAACTCAAGCACGACACATTCACAAAATAAATATATTAATATATTATTATGAATATACAAGGGAGGATACATATGCATTGCGATAAATAAATACCAAAATTATTGGTGTAATGCCTTAACATTCATATCGTCATTTGACAATAGAAAACACAAATGTGATGAACATTACACCATATCATTTACATCAACTCGACTAAAAAATATACTCCCTCCGTCCCCGAAATAACTGACGCGGGTGTAGTGTTAGCTAGTTTTTGTAAAAAAAAGTGCTTAGAAATTATTACTTTCTCCAGCTTGGCCTTCAATTCAAAATTCGATTTTTCAAACAGCTCGTCGTTCTCCGTCCGTCCCAGCTAGCTTCGTATCCTATCTCCGTCCATGATCCCGCACGCCAAAGCCATCCCTGATCGCACGATCTCCGCGCTGGACAGATCGATCGCACGCTCTCTGAAGCCATCTCCGCGCTGGGCTAGATCAATCCATCGCACGCGAGCGCTGCAGACATCTCCGCGCTGGGCGGATCGATCGCATGCGCGTGCGCTGCCGCCATCTCGGCGCTGGGCTGCCGCCGGGATTACGTGTGCATTCTGGCCGCAGCCATCTTCGCGCTCGTCTGTGCCTCTTCTACGGTGCCACATTCGGGCCCACCTCTGCACGTCGGGTTAGTGAGGTGTGCGCTCTTCCGGTGCCCTCTCCACACCGGCTGGTGAGCTGCGCGCTTCGCCCGACGGCGTCTGTGTGTCAGCCTGGTGACCTGTGCGCTCTGTCGGCGCTCTCTCCACGTGCGCGCTGCACCCTCTCCGCGTCAGGCTAGTCAGGTATGTGCTCCCAATGGTTATCTTGTCCTCCGGCAGCCCCCTGGAGACTACCGGCCTCTGCAGCTCCCATCGTCATCACAGCATCGGCTCCAGCAGTAAACCTCGCCGGCTTCCATCAGCAGTAAACTTCGCCGGCATGGTACTCTAGGATCTGAATTATACTCCAGCTGAACAAGAAGGTACTCCTGAGGAAGAAGGCAAAGAAATCATCATACTACAAGTGATAAAAATGCACGTATAATTATGGAACAACTTGATCATAATTACGGAACAAAAGGAGTATCTTATATGGAGAGGAAAGGAAAGGAGTATGTTGTTTAGGAACATTGTTGTCCAAGTTTCATTGTTGTATTCCAACATCAATATATGTATACTATTTGTCACAATAATAAGATAGGTTTACCACTCCTTGTCGCAATAACAAGATTGATGAAACAAAATCTGGACTCAATAAGATTGTGGCAGAGTGCAAATACATTTATAAAGTGTTCCATTTATTCAGATGCTGAATAAACCATGGTCTAGGAAAATGGTACTGTTTTGTGATCATCAATCTAACAATTTGCCAAACTGAATAATTAGCACAACTACAAGTCGAAGAGAAGCTAAGTTTTGATATAACTATCTGACCACCTCTCAGGTTACATATTCCGATGCAGTGGCGGAGTCAATCAACTGAGAGCACATCCAAGAACTACTAGTGAGAAGCCTAGGAGTTTAGAAGTGGAGATTTGGCAAATAAAAACAATATGTAACATACGTGCTAACATAGTTCTTTCATGTACCCTGTCTCGAGCTGTAACACCAATTCCTTAACAACCAAGTGCAGATTATTTGGACAATACTAGAAATGAATCGCCAATATAAATGGAAACACAATATTAATGTTCAGAATTTGGACAATATGATTAAGATAAAGATTTACGAAGACCAGAGTAGGTGCTACTAACTATAGAAGGGTCAAATTCCAATTCTAGTGGGAAAATTTTGGCTAGATAGCATGAAGTTAGCACACTTAAGGTCATTCGCTGAACAAAACATGTCACTGCTTGTTTACCGAAAATTTCAGTTGCTTCTTGATCCAACCGGAGAATTTAGATACAGCTCAATTCTTCTTCCGAATCTGTAAAAGAAACTCGGGCATTGTAATTGTATGATCAAATGTACAGAAGTATGGTTATAGAATACTAGAGGAAAAAAATAACTTACAAAAGCATAAGGCCAAGAATATAAGAATCCTGAAGAAAAGCCATCACCAATTGTCTTGTAATCAGATACTGCCCTTACTAACTCCGCATTATTCAAATTAGCTTCGTGTATGCTCAAAAGTACACTTTCGGCACCCAACTCAATACCACCAGCCTTAGTTGCATAATCAGTACCTAAGAAAAAGGAGGGATAGATAAACTTGCATCAACACCTAAGTATCCAGCAGGAATTAACAAGCAATAAATTATCACCTTACTGCCTATCAGCGTCCAGTACTACAAGAATTATTATATATTTTTTGTTATCCCTGCACCTTTTCCGACATACTGAACACGAGCACTATCAATTTTCTTCTGCTAATTTGCTGATAGTACATGATGTGACATCTGGTACATGAAGCTATCTACCTAGCTAATATCGTTTGATCTGTTTTGGTAGTAATTAGTGTAGCAACTCTGGCGGAAATGATCAATCGGATAACAATGCTCGGAAATTCAACAGCACAAAAGCAAACTGTTTTTTTCCTCAAACCCGTAAGCTTCAGCACGTATTTTATCCTAAATTTATAGCAGCAGATTATAAAACCTTTTGCAGAACACTCGTACACTAACAAAAAAAACAAGGACTTGCTTATATATGGAATGGAAGACATGGATAGATACCGTGGTGTTGGTGAAACCTGGTTTTCAGATTTGGAGCCTGTAAATTAGCATGTTGGCTACCAAAGACACTATAATTTCCCAACGTCTTGATCAATGAAATTCCTATCTTCTACTCTCTCTGATCCAAATTAGTTGACTTGGTTTTGTCTAGATTCGGATGTATCTAGCACTAAAATAAGTCTAAATACATTCGAATCTAGGCAAATCCGATTCAACTAATTTGAATCGGAAGAAGTACAAAATAGAAAAAGGAACTAGCGAGAACAGAAATACTAACCTAGAAAGTTAAGTGCAAGCGAAGCGGGCCCATCTTGACATCCCCTAACGTGAGGAAAACAAAAATTGAAAGTCTACAGATATGTGACAAAGGCACAAAAAACGACATCAACTCACCGTACAGCTCTAAAGAAAGGTCTGATGGAGATCTAAATCCCCACGGTTATTGGCCTCGGTGAAAGCCATCGCCACCTCGTGAGTCGCAACCGTTGCCGTCTTCTTCGCCGAGATCATGCGCCATCTATGGAGATGCACGCCGCGTCCGTTGAGGACGTGGACGAAGAGCTTGGCGGCGCTGCACTAGGAGAGAAGGGCGACACGCCGTCTTTCACAGATCCGGACGACAGTGTGCTAGTATGCAGTCGAGGATACTCAATTACTTGATTAGAAGACGGGAAAGGGTGGGGATGCGGGGCGCACGGAGTGGGAGACGGGGAGGATTAGTACGCCCTTGGCGGCAGATGCGGGGTTAATTAGCGAATCGAAAAATTTGACCCCGGATACGTACTGAAAATTTTAGTGTCCCCGCGCGCTTCGTCCAAGCTAATTTTATCAATCGGTAGTTTGTCCTTCATTGGCTGCTACTGGGACCTGCTTTACCTTGGCCCCAGGTGGCATAGTATCGCCAGTATTTTGCTAGAATTCCCAGTTTTATAACAATACATATACTTGTGTAGTAAAAGAACTTAACCTTGGAAAATACACTGAAAAACCAGTCATTATTTTTTGCTGACTAACAATAGATTTTTTTTAACTACCTTGTGTATAAGGCCAAACTTGTAGATAGATTGTGAAATATAATTATTTTTGTATTTTTAAGATCGTATTTGAGGTACATAATGCCGTTTTTTGTTGAAAACATGACGAACTAGGGGTATCTTGTCACTCCTAGTCACAAGTCTCAGTACAATAGGAAAAGATGGGGGTACTAAGATACATTAATTAGAAGTGTTGATACAACTATGTTTTTAAAATGATTTGTGCCGCCTCATTGCATCGCGACTTATTCATATGCTATGAAGCGTTGAGTCCGTCAAACCGTACTCACCTGCTCGAATCCGACACTATGCTCACCGAGGTCGACGATGAAAATACTCAAACTATGAGGGATGGAGAAAAAGCTGGACAAGCAAGGGCGACACTTCACCCTATTAATTTGGTTTAGCGAAGATATTACAATGTGCTAATAAAATAGTTTAATTAAAAGATTTTCATCTCAATGATAGGAACAAATTTGATTTTGTGATTGTCTCAATCCCAGGTTGTATGACAAACAATCACGTAAAAGTACTAAAATAATTTAAACTTGACGATATTTGATCTCGCTCAAGATCTGCCACACCAATTTGAAAAAGTTAAGACAAGCAATGTATATCGGAGGGAGTAGTGGAAATCGTATGTTGCACATGCAAGCTTACTAGTCCACACAAGACTTGTAACACTAAAGACCACCATGATTTTGTGTTACTGTAATCTATAAGTTGTAACACGTTTGGAGTAACAGAAAGTTACATGTTACTATGGTAATATTCTTGTAACACCTTTTCGGATCTTACCTAGGATATGTTACTGCCCAAAGTTGTAACGCAAATCATGTGTTACCTCGAGTTTACCTGTAACACATCCTTTCATCTGTTACATGATTGTGTTACCAAAGCTATGTTGTCTCGTAGTGTGGATCCATATGTGGTCTGTGAAAAGAACACACATTTCAATGACACTGGTGGATCCATAGTGGTTTGTGAAAAGAACATACATCCAGTGAATCTAGATAAGGTTAATGAAAAGAATACACATGCAATGGCACTGGTGGATCCATATGTGGTTTGTGAAAAGAATAGACATGTAATGAATCTAGCTATGGTTTATGAAAAGAACACACATGCAATGACACTGGTGGATCCATATGTGGTTTGTGAAAACAACACACATGCAATGAACTCTAGTGGATACATATGTAATGACACTGGTGAATCCATATGTCGTCTGTGAAAACAACACACATTTCAATGACACTCGTGGATCCATATGTGGTCTATGAAAAGAACAGACAAGCAATGACTCCAGCTGTGGTTAATGAAAAGACCACACATGCAATGAAACTGGTAGATCCATATGTAGTTTGTGAAAAGAACATACATCTAGTGACACTGGTGGATCCATATGTGGTCTGTGAAAAGAACACACATGAAATGACTATAGATGTGGTTAATGAAAGAATACACATTTCAATGACAATAGTGGATCCATATGTGGTTTGTGAAAAGAACACACATGCAATGACACTGGTGGGTCCATATGTGGTTTGTAAAAATAACACACATGCAATGACTCTAGTTGTGGTTAATGAAAATAACAGACATGCAATGAACTCTGGTGGATCCATATGTCATTTGTGAAAAGAACAGACATGCAATAAACTCTAGTAGATCCATTTGTGGTTTGTGAAAAGAACAGACATGCAATGAACTCTGGTGGATCCATATGTGGTTTGTCAAAAGAACACACATGCAATGACTCTAGCTTTGGTTAATGAAAATAACACACATGCAATGACACTAGGGGATCCATATGTGGTTAATGAAAAGAACACACATGCAATGAAACTGGTGGATCCATATGTGGTCTATGAAAAGAAAATACATCCAGTGACTCTGGTGGATCCATATGTGGTCTGTGAAAACAACACACATGAAATGACTCTAGATGTGGTTAATGGAATAATACATATTTCAATGAGAATGGTGGATCCATATGTGCTTTGTGAAAATAACAGACATGCAATGACTCTAGCTGTGGATAATGAAAAGAACACACATGCAATGACACGTGTGGATCCATAGGTGGTATGTGAAAAGAAAACACATGCAATGAACTCTAGTGGATCCATATGAAATGACACTAGTGGATCTGTATGTGGTCTGTGAAAAGAACACACATTTCAATGAGACTGGTGGATCCACATGTGGTTTGTGAAAAGAACATATATCAAGTGACTCTAGCTATGGTTAATGAAAAGAACACACATGCAATGACACTGGTGGATCCATAGCTGGCTTGTCAAAAGAACACACATGCAATGAACTCTGGTGGATCCATATGCAATGACACTGGTGGATCCATATGTGGTATGTGAAAAGAAGACACATTTCAATGACACTGGTGGATCCATATGTGGTTTGTGAAAAGAACATAAATCCAGTGACTCTAGCTATGGTTAATGAAAAGAACACACATGCAATGACACTGGTGGATCCATATGTGGTTAATGAAAAGAACACACATGCAATGACTCTAGCTGTGGTTAATGAAAAGAACACACATGCAATGACACTGGTGGATCCATATATGGTTTGTAAAAACAACATACATGTAATGACTCTAGCGGTGGTTAATGAAAAGAACAGACATGCAATGAACTCTAGTGGATCCATATGTGGTTTGTGAAAAGAACATACATCCAGTGACTCTAGCTATGGTTAATGAAAAGAACACACATGCAATGACACTGGTGGATCCATATGTGGTTAATGAAAATAACACATATGTAATGACATTGGTGGATCCATATGTGGTTTGTGAAAAGAAAACACATGCAATGACTCTAGCTGTGGTTAATGAAAAGAACAGACATGCAATGAACTTTGGTGGATCCATATGTGGTTTGTGAAAAGAACAGACATGCAATGAACTCTGGTGGATCCATATGTCGTTTGTGAAAAGAATAGACATGCAATGAACTCTGGTGGATCCATATGTGGTTTGTGAAATGAACACACATGCAATGACTCTAGCTTTGGTTAATGAAAAGAACACACATGCAATGACACTGGTGGATCCATATGTGGTTAACTAAAAGAACACTCATGCAATGAAACTGGTGGATCCATATGTGGTTTTTGAAAAGAACACACATCTAGTGACACTAGAGGATCCATATGTGGTCTATGAAAAGAACACACATGAAATGACTCTAGATGTGGTTAATGGAATAATACATATTTCAATGACAATGGTGGATCCATATGTGGTTTGTGAAAATAGCAGACATGCAATGACTCTAGCTGTCCATAATGAAAAGAACACACATGCAATGACACATGTGGATCCATAGGAGATTTGTGAAAATAACACACATGTAATGAACTCTGGTGGATCCATATGCAATGACACTGGTGGATCCATATGTGGTCTGTGAAAAGAACACACATTTCAATGACACTGGTGGATCCATATGTGGTTTGTGAAAAGAACATACATTCAGTGAATCTAGATATGGTTAATGAAAAGAATACACATGCAATGACACTGGTGGATCCATATGTGGTTTGTGAAAAGAATAGACATGCAATGACTCTAGATGTGGTTTATGACAAGAACACACATGCAATGACACTAGTGGATCCATATGTGGTTTGTGAAAACAACACACATGCAATGAACTCTAGTGGATACATATGTAATGACACTGGTGGATCCATATGTCGTCTGTGAAAACAACACACATTTCAATGACACTGGTGGATCCATATGTGGTCTATGAAAAGAACAGACAAGCAATGACTCCAGCTGTGGTTAATGAAAAGAACACACATGCAATGAAACTGGTAGATCCATATGTAGTTTGTGAAAAGAACATACATCTAGTGAATCTGGTGGATCCATATGTGGTGTGTGAAAAGAACACACATGAAATGAATCTAGATGAGGTTAATGAAAGAATACACATTTCAATGACAATGGTGTATCCATATGTGGTTTTTGAAAAGAACACACATGCAATGACTCTAGTTTGTGGTTAATGAAAATAACACACAAGCAATGACACTAGTGGATCCATAGGTGGTTTGTGAAAAGAACACACATTTCAATGACGCTGGTGGATCCATATGTGGTTTATAAAAAGAACATACATCCAGTGATTCTAGCTATGGTTAATGAAAAGAACACACATGCAATGACACTGGTGGATCCATATGTGGTTAATGAAAAGAACACACATGTAATGACTCTAGCTGTGGTTAATGAAAACAACACACATGCAATGACACTAGTGGATCCATATGTGGTTGTGAAAAAAAAACACATTCAATGACTCTAGCTATGGTTAATGAAAAGAACAGACATGCAATGAACTTTGGTGGATCCATATGTGGTTTTTGAAAAGAACAGACATGCAATGAACTCTGATGGATCCATATGTGGTTTGTGAAAAGAACAGACATGCAATGAACTCTCGTGGATCCATATGTGGTTTGTGAAAAGAACACACATGTGATGGCTCTAGCTATTTTTAATGAAAAGAACACACATACAATGACACTAGGGGATCCATATGTGGTTAATGGTGCAATGAAACTGGTGGATCCATATGTGATTTTTGAAAAGAGAACACATCAAGTGACACTGGTGGATCCATATGTGGTCGATGAAAAGAACACACATGAAATGACTCTAGATGTGGTTAATGAAAGAATACACATTTCAATGACAATGGTGGAACCATATGTGGTTTGTGAAAAGAACAGACACGTAATGACTCTAGCTATGCTTAATGAAAAGAACACACATGCAATGACACTGGTGGATCCATAGGTGGTTTGTGAAAAGAACACACATGCAATGAACTCTGGTGGATCTATATGCAATGACACTGGTGGATCCATATGAGGTCTGCGAAAAGAACACACATTTCAATGACACTGGTGGATCCATATGTGGTTAGTGAAAAGATCATACATCTAGTGAATCTAGATATGGTTAATGAAAAGAACACACACGCAATGACACTAGCGGATCCATATGTGGTTAATGAAAAGAGCACACATGCAATGACTCTAGCTGTGGTTAATGAGAAGAACACACATAGAATGACACTGGTGAATCCATATGTCGTTTGTGAAAAGAACACACATGCAATGACTCTAGCTGTGGTTAATGAAAAGAACATACATGCAATGAACTCTAGTGGATCCATATGTGGCTTGTTAAAATAAAAGACATGCAATGAACTCTGGAGGATCCATATGTGGTTTGTGAAAAGAACAGAAATGCAATGAAATCTGGTGGATCCATATGCGGTTTGTGAAAAGAACACACATGCAATCTCCTTAGCTTTGGTTAATGAAAAGAACACACATGCAATGACCCTAGGGGATCCATATGTGGTTAATGAAAAGAACACACATGCAATGAAACTGGTGGATCCGTATGTGGTTTGTGAAAAGAACATACATCTAGTGACTCTGGTGGATCCATATGTGGTCTGTGAAAAGAACCTCAAGAAATGACTCTAGATGTGGTTAATGAAAGAATACACATTTCAATGATAGTGGTGGATCCATATGTGGTTTGTGAAAAGAACAGACATGCAGTGACTCTAGCTATGGTTAATGAAAAGAACACCCATGCAATGACACTGGTGGATCCATAGGTGGCTTGTGAAAAGAATACGCATGCAATGAACTCTGGTGGATCCATATGCAATGACACTGGTGGATACATATGTGGTCTGTGAAAATAACACACATTTCAATGACACTGGTGGATCCATATGTGGTATGTGAAAAGAACATACATCCAGTGACTCTAGTTATGGTTAATGAAAAAACACACATGCAATGACTCTAGCTGTGGTTATTGAAAAGAACACACATGCAATGACTCTAGTTGTGGTTAATGAAAAGAACACGCATGCAATGACACTGGTGGATTCATATGTGGTTTGTGAAAAGAACACACATGCAATGACTCTAGTTGTGGTTAATGAAAAGAACAGACATGCAATGAACTCTGGTGGATCCATATGTGGTTTGTGCAAAGAACATACATGCAATGAACTCTGGTGGATTCATATGTGGTCAATGTAAAGAACACACATGCAATGACACTGGTGGATCCATATGTTGTTGGGGATATACTTTCCGGGTATCCTCACAGTTCCTCGCTGACCAGGGTGGCCCACTTTGGGTTAGAGCTTTGCTTCACGGGCGGCCCAGTCAGGAGAGAAGGCGGAGTCCAATCCGGCTACGGGAATTCTAGAAGACTTACCGACTTAGGCCCATGATGTTACTTGTAGTTCAAGATGTACTCTGTAACCAACTCTTAGTTGTAGCCGGATTGATATCTCCTATAAACCCTAGGCCGGATATCTATATAAGCCGTCCTAGGGAGATCCTTTAGGGCAAACACCTTACAACTCAACTCGCACAGGCGAAACCCTTGTAACCCATATTCCGGCTCTGTCGTATTACTGGATTGCTATCAGGAGTAGGATTCGTCCAAAGCTGGCGGATTCGAACCTGGGTAAACTTTGTTGGAGATATGCCCAAGAGGCAATAATAAAAGTGGTTATTATTATATCTTTGTGTTTATGATGAATGTTTACATCCCATGCTATAATTGTATTATAAGGAAACACTAATACATGTGTGTTTTGTAAACGTAAAAGAGTCCCTAATAAGCCTCTTGTTAAACTAGCTTGTTGATTAATGGATGATCATGGTTTCCTGATCATAGACATTGGATGTCATTAATAACAAGGTTATATCATTAGGAGAATGATGTAATGGACACACACCCATAGTAAGCATAGCATAAGATCAAGTCATTAAGTTCGTTTGCTATAAGCTTTAAAATACATAGTAACCTAATCCTTCGACCATGAGGTTATGTTAATCACCATCACCGGATGGGTACTTTGATGACATCAAACATCGCTTCGTAACTGGGTGGTTATAAAGGTGTCATTGGGTATTCTGAAAGTATGTGTTGAAGCGCATGGACCAAGATTGGGATTTGTCCATCCATATGACGGATAGATATGCTCTGGGCCCTCTCGGTGGAATGTCATCTGATTAGCTTGCAAGCATGTGACTGGGTCACAAGGGATGACATATCACGGAACGAGTAAAGAGTACTTGTCAGTAACGAGGTAGAACCAGGTATGGAGATACCGACGATCAAACCTCGGATAAGTAAAGTATCGCGTGACAAAGGGAATTAGTCTCGTATGTAAATGGTTCTATCGATCACGAAGTGATCGTTGAGTATGTGGGAGCCATTATGGATCTCCAGGTCCCGCTGATGGTTATTGATAGGAGATGTGTCTCTGTCATGTCTACATATTCACGAACCGTAGGATGACACACTTAAGGTTCGAAGTTGTTTTAAGTAGATATGGAATGTGTGTTGGAGATCAAATGTTGTTCGGAGTCTCGGATTGGATTTGGGACATCACGAGGAGCTCCGGAATTGTCCGGAGAATAAGATTCATATATTGGGGATCATTTTCTAAGTTAGGAAATGTTCCAGAGTATTTGTATGGGGTTTCTAGAAGGTTTCAGAATGTTTCGGAAGGTTCTAGAAGATTTCTTGGAGTTTGCTTGAAAACCAAGAAAGGATCAAGGAATCCTTGTGGGGCAAGACAAGGAGTAGTGGGGGAGGAGGACTCCTTCCCCTCCTCCCAATCCGCCGGCCAAGGGAGAGGGGAGTCCTACAAGGACTCCACCTCCCCATGGCGCCTCCCTCCTTTAAATAGAGGGGTGGAGGCGCCACCCCCTGGCCCCTCCACTCCAAACCTCAGCCGCCTCTCTCCTCCTCCTTTCTTCTGCTCAGGCTTAGGCGAAGCCCTACAGAATTCTCTACTCCACCACCACCACCACGCCGTCGTGCTGCTGGGATTCCGTGGAGAAGATCTACTACCTCCGCTGCTTGCTGGAACGAGGAGAGGAAGGTCTGCTTCGACTCCGCACGTGTGACCGACTGCGGAAGCGCTACCGGAACGCAGCTCCGGAAGGATCATCCACTCGATCTTGAGATCGGCAAGTGATCGACTACATCAACCACGAGATCCAATCTCGTAACGCTTTTGGATCTACAAGGGTTAGTACAGATCTATCTCGTTGCACATGTCTAATAGATTAGATCTTGGCTTTTATCTAGATTAGATCTGGGTTTTGTTTGTTCTTGCGGTAGAAATTTTTTGTTTTCCATGCTACGAACCCATCAGTGGTATCAGAGCCGTGTCTATGCGTAGATCTGTTGCACGAGTAGAACACAATGGTTTTGTGGGCGTTGGTGCTCGTGCCGTCTTTTGCTTTGTGTACTTTGCATCTTGCGGTATGGTGGGATGAAGCGGCTCGGGCTAACCTTACATGTCATCGCACATGAGACTTACTCCACGCTTGACGTGTAACTTGCTTTGCACGAGTGGCGTTGCGGGTGTCTGTCTCTCTCACCATAGTATAGATCCAATTTACACTTTGCACTTGATAGCACTTGTATCAACGTTGTGGTTCAGTTTCATCGGTAAGATCCGTTCTTATTCGAAAGCCCCAAACCACGTAAAACATGCAAAGAAAATTAGAGGCATCTAACTTGTTTTTGCAGGGTTTTTGTGATGTGATATGGCCATCATGTAATTATGATTGTGTTTGATGTATGCAATGATCCTTGTTGTAATATGGCAACCGGCAGGAGCCTAATGGTTGTCTTTAATTCTGTTAAGACCTGCGTGTCTGTTCATCTTGTAATAGCTTTATTCCAAGTAGTTGTAATAGTTGCTAGTGATGATGGACAACCATGAAGCGGCGCCACTGACCTTGACGCAATGCTGGTGATGATGGAGATCATGTCCGTGCTTTGGAGATGGAGATCAAAGGCGCAAGAAAAAAGGGCCATATCATATCACACTAATTATGAATTGCCTGTGATGTTAATCCTTTATGCATATTGTATTGCTTAGATCGCGATGGTAGCATTATAAGATGATCCCTCTCACTAAATATCAAGTAATAAAGTGTTCACCCTTAGTTGGCACCGTTGCTAAGACTCGTCGTTTCGAAGAATCTCGTGATGATCGGATGTGATAGATTCTACGTGTGCATACAACGGGTGCAAGCCAGATTTGCACATGCGGAAACTAAGGTTAATCTTGACGAGCCTAGCATGTACATACATGGTCTCGGAACACGGAAATACCGAAAGGTAGAGCATGAGTCATATAAATGATATGATGAACATGAAGATTGTTCGCCGACGAAACTACATCTTCTCTCGTGAAGATCGGACTTGGTGTAGTGGACTTGGTTCATGTAATCACTAAGACAATGTGAGGGATGTTGTTTTGAGTGGGAGTTCACCTAGTTAATTTAAGAATTAAATTTGAACTCAATTTATCATAAACTTAGTCTAAACTACTTGCAAATTTGTTGTAGATTATGGCGACCCCCTCCATCAATTTCAATGCGTTCCTAGAGAAAGAAAAACTTAAGAACAATGGAAGTAATTTCACGGACTGGTTCCGTGGACTGAAGATCATCCTTAGGGCTGGTCAGTTGACCTATGTGCTTGAAGCACCGCTAGGTGACCCACCTACAGAAGATGCCACCGATGACGTAAAGAATGTTTACGCCACTCGGAAAAATCATTACTCCAAAGTTCAGTGTGCCATCCTGTACAGTTTAGAAGCAGAGCTTCAGAAGCGTTTTGAGCACCACGACCCGTTCGAGATCATTAAGGAGCTCAGGCTGATTTTTGGGACTCGCGCGGCCATGGAGAGCTATTAGGCCTCCGAAAAGTTCTTTAACTGTAAGATGGAAGAGGGTAGCTCCGTTAGCGAGCACGTGCTCACCATGTCTGGGTATGCAAACAAGCTCCAAGAGTTGGGCATATCGATTCCTAATGAGTTAGGGATTCACCGTCTCCTCCAATCACTGCCACCGAGTTATAAGAACTTTGTGATGAACTACAATATGCACTGCATGAACAAGACGTTGCCTGAACTATCGTCCATGCTTAAAACTGCTGAAGTGGAGATCAAGAAGGAGCACCAAGTGTTGATGGTCAATAAGACCACCAATTTCAAGAGACAGGGCAAGCCTAAGAACAAGGGCAACTTCAAGAAGGATGGCAAGAAAGCTGCCGCACCTGCAAAGAATCCCAAGGCTGGTCCCAAGCCTGAAACTGAATGCTTCTACTGCAAGGGTGCTGGTCACTGGAAGCGTAACTGCCCCAAGTACCTGGCGGATCTGAAGAATGGCAACATCATGAAGAAAGGTATATTTGATATATATGTTATTGATGTGTATCTTACTAGTAATCGTAGTAGTGCCTGGGTATTTGATACTGGTTCAGTTGCTCATATTTGTAACTCGAAACAGGAGCTGCGGAATAAGCGAAGACTGGCGAGAGACGAGGTGATGATGCGCGTTGGAAATGGCTCCCAGGTTGATGTGATCGCCGTCGGCACGCTCCCTCTACATCTACCTTCGGGATTAGTTTTAAATTTGAATAATTGTTATTTGGTGCCTGCGTTAAGCATGAACATTATATCTGGATCTTGTTTATTGCGAGACGGTTACTCTTTTAAGTCTGAGAATAAAGGTTGTTTGATTTATATGAGTAATATCTTTTATGGTAATGCACCTGAGATGAATGGTTTATTCTTACTGAATCTCAATAGTAGTGATACACATGTTCACAACATAGAAGCTAAACGAACAAAATTGAATGATAATTCTACATACATGTGGCACTGTCGTCTTGGTCACATTGGAGTGAAGCGTATGAAGAAACTCCATTCTGATGGACTTCTTGAATCACTTGAAAGATGCGAAGCATGTCTAATGGGAAAAATGACTAAGACTCCATTCTCTGGAATAATGGAGCGAGCTACAGACTTATTGGAAATAATACATACCGATGTGTGTGGTCCAATGAGTGTAGCATCACATGGTGGATATCGTTATGTTCTCACTTTCACGGATGACTTAAGTAGATATGGGTATGTCTACTTTATGAAACAGAAGTCCGAAACTTTCGGGAAGTTTAAGGAATTTCAAAGTGAAGTGGAAAATCATCGTAACAAGAAGATTAAGTTTCTGTGTTCTGACCGCGGAGGTGAATATCTAAGTTATGAGTTTGGCATGCATTTAAAGAAATGTGGAATACTTTCGCAGTTGACACCGCCGGGAACACCATAGCGTAATGGTGTGTCCGAACGTCGTAATCAAACTCTCTTAGATATGGTTCGGTCTATGATGTCTCTTACAGATTTACCGCTATCGTTTTGGGGCTATGCATTAGAGACAGCCGCATTCACTTTAAATAGGGCACCATATAAATCCGTTGAAACGACACCGTACGAATTGTGGTTTGGAAAGAAACCTAAGTTGTCGTTCCTTAAAGTTTGGGGTTGCGAAGCATATGTAAAGAAGTTACAACCTAATAAGCTTGAACCCAAAGCGGAGAAATGCGTCTTCATAGGATACCCTAAAGAAACAATTGGGTATACCTCTATCATAGATCCGAAGGCAAAGTTTTCGTTGCCAAGAATGGATCCTTTCTTGAGAAGGAGTTTCTCTCGAAGGAAGTGACTGGAAGGAAAGTATTACTCGATGAGGTTATTAAACCTTCTCTCGGATTTGAGAGTAGCGTAGCACCGGAAGATGTTTTTGTGCCGCCTGCACCAATTTGAGAGGAAGCTAATGATGATGATCATGAAACTTCAAACAAAGTTACTCCTGAACCTCGCAGGTCAACGAGGGTTCGTACCACTTCTGATTGGTATGACTCTGCCTTGAACGTCATGTTGGTGCACAACGTTGATGACCCTGCGACGTATGAAGAAGCTATGGTGAGCCCAGATTCCGACAAATGGCTAGAAGCCATGAAATCCGAAATGGGATCCATGTACGAAAACCAAGTGTGGACTTTCGTGGACTTACCGGATGGCCGTAAGGCTGTCGAGAACAAATGGATTTTCAAGAGAAAAACAGATGCTGATGGTAATGTTACCGTCTATAAAGCTCGACTTGTCGCGAAAGGGTTCCGACAAATTCAAGGAGTTGACTATGATGAGACATTCTCACCAGTAGCGAAGCTAAAGTCTGTGAGGATTTTGTTAGCAATTGCTGCATATTTCGATTATGAGATTTGGCAGATGGATGTCAAAACGGCGTTCCTTAATGGTGACATTGAGGAAGAGTTTTTTATATGGTACAACCCAAGGGTTTTGTCGATCCTAGTGATGTTGACAAGGTATGCAAACTTCAGCGCTCCATTTATGGACTGAAGCAAGCATCCCGGAGTTGGAATCAACGTTTTGATAAAGTAATCAAAAACTTTGGATTTATACAAACTTATGGAGAAGCTTGTATTTACAAGAAAGTGAGTGGGAGCTCTATAGCATTCCTAGTACTATATGTAGATGACATATTGTTGATTGGGAATGATATAGAACTTCTTAATAGTGTCAAAGCCTATTTGAATAATAGTTTTTCAATGAAGGATCTTGGCGAAGCGGCATATATTCTAGGCATCAAGATTTATAGAGATAGATCAAGACGCCTAATAGCGCTTTCACAAAGTACATACTTAGACAAAGTTATAAAGAAGTTTAGAATGGAAGATAGGAAGAAAGGGTTCGTGCCCATGTTGTCAGGTAAGACCTTGAGTAAGACTCAAAGTCCAGCTACGGCAGAAGATAGAGAGAAAATGAATAATATTCCCTATGCCTCGGCCATAGGTTCTATCATGTATGCCATGCTGTGTACAAGACCGGATATAGCACATGCTGTTAGTTTGACTAGCAGATATCAAAGTGATCCTGGAATGGAACACTGGACAGCGGTCAAGAATATCCTGAAATACCTAAAGAGGACTAAGGATATGGTTCTTTCTTATGGAGGTGATGAACAGCTTGTTGTAAATGGTTACACCGATGCTAGTTAGAACACCGATCCGGATGACTCGAAGTCACAGTCGGGATACGTATTTATTTTGAATGGTGCTACAGTGAGCTGGAGGAGTGCCAAGCAAAGCGTTGTGGCAAAATATTCAATTGAATCGGAATACATAGCTGCTTCGGAGGCTGCACAAGAAGCCATATGGATGAAGGAATTCATTACTGAACTTGGCATGGTTCCCAGTGTGTTGGACCCGATGGCCATCTACTGTGACAACACAGGTGCCATAGCTAATGCACGGGAGCCAAGGTCACATAGCAAGCTGAAGCACATCAAGCTACGTTTCCACGCTATTCGCGAGTATGTCCGAGATGGTGACATAAAGATTTGCAAAGTACACACTGATCTGAATGTGGCAGATCCGTTGACTAAACCTCTCCCTAGAGCAAAGCATGACCAGCACCAGAACGCCATGGGTGTTAGGTATATTACCATGTAATCTAGATTATTGACTCTAGTGCAAGTGGGAGACTGTTTGAGATATGCCCAAGAGGCAATAATAAAAGTGGTTATTATTATATCTTTGTGTTTATGATGAATGTTTACATCCCATGCTATAATTGTATTATAAGGAAACACTAATACATGTGTGTTTTGTAAACGTAAAAGAGTCCCTAGTAAGCCTCTTGTTAAACTAGCTTGTTGATTAATGGATGATCATGGTTTCCTGATCATGGACATTGGATGTCATTAATAACAAGGTTATATCATTAGGAGAATTATGTAATGGACACACACCCATAGTAAGCATAGCATAAGATCAAGTCATTAAGTTCGTTTGCTATAAGCTTTAAAATACATAGTAACCTAATCCTTCGACCATGAGGTTATGTTAATCACCATCACCGGATGGGTACTTTGATGACATCAAACACCGCTTCGTAACTAGGTGGTTATAAAGGTGTCATTGGGTATTCTGAAAGTATGTGTTGAAGCGCATGGACCAAGATTGGGATTTGTCCATCCATATGACGGATAGATATGCTCTGGGCCCTCTCGGTGGAATGTCATCTGATTAGCTTGCAAGCTTGTGACTGGGTCACAAGGGATGACATATCACGGAACGAGTAAAGAGTACTTTTCAGTAACGAGGTAGAACCAGGTATGGAGATACCGACGATCAAACCTCGGATAAGTAAAGTATCGCGTGACAAAGGGAATTAGTCTCGTATGTAAATGGTTCTATCGATCATGAAGTCATCGTTGAGTATGTGGGAGCCATTATGGATCTCCAGGTCCCACTGATGGTTATTGATAGGAGATGTGTGTCTGTCAGGTCTACATATTCACGAACCATAGGGTGACACACTTAAGGTTCGAAGTTGTTTTAAGTAGATATGGAATGTGTGTTGGAGATCGAATGTTGTTCGGAGTGTCGGGTTGGATTCGGGACATCACGAGGAGCTCCGGAATTGTTCGGAGAATAAGATTCATATATTGGGGATCATTTTCTAAGTTAGGAAATGTTCCGGAGTAGTTGTATGGGGTTTCTAGAAGGTTTCGGAATGTTCTGGAAGGTTCTAGAAGATTTCTTGGAGTTTGCTTGAAAACCAAGAAAGGATCAAGGAATCCTTGTGGGGCAAGACAAGGAGTAGTGGGGGAGGAGGACTCCTTCCCCCCTCCCAATCCGCCGGCCAAGGGAGAGGGGAGTCCTACAAGGACTCCACCTCCCCATGGTGCCTCCCTCCTTTAAATAGAGGGGTGGAGGCGCCACCCCCTGGCCCCTCCACTCCAAACCTCAGCCGCCTCTCTCCTCCTCCTTTGTTCTGCTCAGGCTTAGGCGAAGCCCTGCAGAATTCTCTACTCCACCACCACCACGCCGTCGTGCTGCTGGGATTCCGTGGAGAAGATCTACTACCTCCGCTGCTCGCTGGAACGAGGAGAGGAAGGTCTGCTTCGACTCCGCATGTGTGACCGACTGCGGAAGCGCTGCCGGAACGCGGCGCCGGAAGGATCGTCCACTCGATCTTGAGATCGGCAAGTGATCGACTACATCAACCACGAGATCCAATCTCGTAATGCTTTCGGATCTACAAGGGTTAGTACAGATCTATCTCGTTGCACAGGTCTAATAGATTAGATCTTGTCTTTTATCTAGATTAGATCTGGGTTTTGTTCGTTCTTGCGGTAGAAATTTTTTGTTTTCCATGCTACGAACCCATCAAACTTGTGTGCTCACCGTCCCTGAATACGGTACGTCTCACACCCCTCTCTTCCGCACGCCTCGAGGACCCCCTCATGGCGTACTTGTCCTCAATCCGACGACAGTTGGCGCCCACCGTGGGGCAAGTGAGCTTCGGATCTGCGTTCCGAGCGGAATCTGCAATAATCGGAATCGGCGAGACCATCGTCGTCGGTCGCATCCTCTACGCCAGCAACGTCCCTCTCATCGTTCTCGACGAGTCTTGGATTCCGGCTAGGGAGACCGTGACTGCTTATACAATCATGTCTTTTGGCAAGATCGATGTTTACATTGGTTTCGCTGAACCTGCCCAACCCACCCCAGCGGTGATGATAGAAGCAGAAGAATCTTCTGGGTCCCCTTTGTCCGCAGAGGCGGCAGAGTTCCGGATCTCAGAAAACCCTAATCCCACCCAGCCCGCACCAGTTGCGGAGATAGTGGAGAAATAGGAGCCTGAAGAAGACCTCACGGTCCAAGTCGAATCTGGAGTGGATCTCCCTGGAGAAGCCGGATCCCAGATCGACCCACCCGTGGAAGTCGAAACCCAGGAGGAGCATATCAACGACACTGATTCCGGCTCTGACGATGCTGGGACAGACAGGCCTTTCCTCAGGTACACACTAAGACGTATGATACTGCAAGGCGCTAGCGTAGATGCAATCCTCGAGACCATTAAAAGTTTCGACATGGCTGATCGCGAAAGCCGCAGGTACCTCAGGAAGCACGCGTCGCACTTCGTCGGATATGTTGGATCCGGATCCGGCTCTGCCGATGCTGGAGAAAACACCGATTCGGTGCTGGAGGCAATTGGAACAAACGCCGACGTTCCCGCATCCTCGGATGAATCTATGATGTCGGCAGATTTCCAAAAGTTCTCCGCGGAATATGAAGAGGAGTACAACTCCAAAGCTGCTGAAGAAGGATAAGCCATGGATAAAGGATCCGGGGAACACTCTCCCAAAGTGCAAGATGACATGGACGTCAGAGATAATCCCGAGGTCCAGATGTCCGAAAGTACCGATCAGAGCTTGACTCCGGGAAACAGACCCAAAGCCGTCTTTGCTACCGGCGCTGCCAAGAAGGCAAAGAAGAAGAACAAGACCCCGGCAAAAGACCCCCTCACAGAGGAGGTAATCACCGAGGAATACGAAGAAGACTCGGATGGAGCACTTATCCTAGACGAGCCGAAAAAAGAAGCATCGGTGGATGGACACGTGATCACTGAAGGTGCGTGTAAACTCATCGATGCCGCTTTAACCACACCTATCCCTACAGCTGCAGAACTTACTGCAGATGAGCTGGACGAAAGGGCCCAGGCCCTCGAAGCGCGTCGTCAACAACTCGTTGATGAAGCCAAAAACATCGAGGTGGAGAAGAGGCGTCCCGTCTACATGTCCCGTCTACATCAGAAGACACAGAAGCGTCACATAGATGACAACCAATTCTCACGTGTCCGTGCCGTCCTTTTCGGAGATGAGATGGGGAAGCCACAGAAGGATAGCAACGGAGATTGGGTATACCCAACACCAGTGCAAAATACCGTGGCAGCTCGTGAAATTCTATCAGCTAATCCAGGGCCAGAGGAGATACGCTTGGGTATCAAGCTACTCAACAAGGGACTGGAGTAGTAGAAGGTCACCCTGTCCGGAAGTCAAAAACTGGTCTCGGATTCGGACCAATGTCGTACAGATCTGGCATGGGCTGACGTAAGATCCCATTACGTTCGGGCGCAGTACCATCACCCCGAACGCAGGGAAGACAATTATTCAAGAACCGGATCATCGGGACAGCATCAAAGAGCTACACATAACTAGAGAAATGTCGCTCCAGCAGCCGAGAAAGACGCGATCGCTGCACTGAATCCGAGGAATCCTCCCCGACGAGAATTCAACGATCAAAAGGGAGAAGATAAGGAGAAACGTTGGGAGGAGGATCGTCAGAGAATGCCACCTCCTAGACATGAGAGCCGTCCGGCTGAGCGTCACCATGGTGGGAATGACGGACGAAGGAACGACGGAAACCATGCTGGAACAAGCCGGTAGGGGGCTCGTCATAGTCAAGAACCTCCCCAGAACTGGAATAATGACGCTCCAGACGGAGGCCGGCGATCAGCCGGAACCTATCCAGCTGCACCACCCTCTCCACCACACAGTTATCACAACGGCCCCCAAGGAGGGCAAGGAGGACGACATGGTGGAGGAGGTGGTGGCAGAAGCCGAAGTCCGGCTCCAGGGCACCGCAGCCGTAGCCGACATTTGGGACGATCTCTATCCCCGAACGACGCAAGGCACAGGATCAACTCCAACATAGAGGCTCGGCGCTATGAAAATGATGACGTGTATGTGGGCCCAAAGTGCTTCGGACCACGCATCAGAGCTACAAAATTCCCGGAAGGATTTGCTATCTCAAGACATATCCAAGCCTACGACGGCATTGCTCGGCCAGACAAGTAGTTACAGGATTTCTTCCAAGCTTGCTGCATCGCTAAAGGCGGAAACAGCCTGGTCGCAACATGATATCTCCCACTTATGTTGCGGAAGACGGCACGATCATGGCTCAATGAACTTCTGGCAAACACCATCCACAACTAGTATGACTTGCAAAGTGCGTTCTTTTGGAATTTCGAAGGCACATATCGGAGGCCCTGTACGGTTGGAGACCTACAGCGTTGCACCCAGAAAGCCGAAGAAACTTGCCGGGATTATCTCGGACGATGGATCGACACGAAGAACTCCTCCGAAGGAGTAAACGATCAAACTGCGATTGAAGCTTTCATCGCAGGTCTCCCAATTGGTTTACTGCGCCATCGCTTGAAGTGTGACAAGGTTACTGATCTGGGAGAGATGATAGAAACAACGAGAAAGTATGCAGATGTTGACGACGATGCAGAGGGATTACTCAATGTCCTAGCTGTGCCTCAGTCGTCAAAACAACCAAAGCAACAAGCTCAGAAGCGCAAAAATACCTCAGAAGAAAAACCCAACACGGAGACAGCAGTGGTCACTACTGTTTCTGGGTCTGGAGGACGAGGAGGACGTGGCGGAGGCCGCGGGCGTGGCCGTGGGACGTCAAGGGTCCAAGGCAGAGGAGAGCAACAACCAGGCAAAACCTACACTTGGGCCAACATTGCCAATAACCCATCTATGCATCACTTAGACGCCAATGGGGGCTCGTCCCACACCAACGCTGAATGTCGTTTTAATGACGACATCAAGAGAGATGATACCGCAGGCCACAAAGCTAAGCGGAAGAAGGGAAAGAAAAATCCCGAAAAATACAAGGAGACCACGGAAGATTCTGACATGGAGGAAGCTGATGCTTCAAACCCCAAGCCGGAAGGGAAGAAGACTTTTCCAACCAAGAAGGACACTTACGTCACCTTCCTCGGATCTCAACCAGCAAAGGTCAAGAAAGCAGTTCTCCACGAGCTCAATACAACAGTTCCGGCTGTCCCTCAGTATCTGGACTGGTCGGAGGTGGCAATCACATTTGACCGCGCTAATCATCCGCCTAAGCTACACATGCGAGGAAAATACGCCTTAATCGTCAATCCACTTATTGACGGTTATGGTTTCTCCAAGACCCTCATGGACGGTGGTAGCAGCATCAATATTCTCTATGTCGAAACGCTACGCCGGATGAAGATCTCGGAAACACAGCTGAACCATAGCTCTGTGATCTTTCACGGAGTTGTCCCAGGAAGACAAGCTAATTCCCTGGGAGAGATCACTTTGGATGTTACTTTTGGAACTCCAAGGAATTATCGGACGGAGGCACTTTCCTTCAAAGTAGTCCCGTTCAAGAGCGCATACCACGCTATATTCGGACGTCCGGCTTACTGGGCTTTTATGGCTCGTCCATGTTACATTTACAATATGATGAAAATTCCAGGTCCCAATGGCGTGATCACCATCAGGGGAGACCCGAAGAAGGCGCGAGAGTGCAAAGATGGAAATGCTGCCTTCGCCGAAGCCGTGCTGCATGCCCAGGAGTACTAGGAGATCAAGAAGAGCATAGATCCGTCCGAGATGCCCACAACGAAGAAGGAGGTCCAAAGCCAAATCCAGAGTTCAAAGCATCAGAAGAGACGAAGACGACGCCGTTGAAGGATGATGACCCCTCCAAGGTGACCCAGATAGGCGTAGGCCTAAGTAGCACATAGGAAAGCGTGCTCGTCAAGTTCCTCCAAGAAAATCAAGATATCTTCGCATGGCAGCCATCTGACATGATCGGAGTACCTAGGGAACTTGCCGAGCACTCTCTAAATGTAAACCCGGACGCTAAACCCGTCAAACAGTCCTTACGACGGTTTGGCAATGAAAAGCATAAGGCAATAGCTAAGGAACTAGCGTGGCTCGAGCTAGCCGGATTCATAGAAGAGGTCATCCATACTGATTGGTCGGCCAACCCTGTAATTGTCCCTAAAAAGGACACCACTGATTTAAGGATGTGTGTTGATTATACTGCCTTGGACAAGGCTTGTCCAAAAGATCCGTTCGCTCTGCCTAGAATTTATCAAGTTATCGATTCTACGGCAGGCTCGGAACTCCTCTGTTTTCTCGACGCATATTCCGGTTCTCACCAAATCTGGATGAAGGAATCTGACAAAGTCAAGATTCATTCATAACCCCCTTCGGAACCTTCTGATTTGTTACGATGCCCTTTGGGCTGAAGAACGCAGGAGCTATGTACCAGCGCACGATGCAGCGTTGCCTCCATGATCAACTCGTATGCAATGTACATGCATACGTGGATGATATCGCGGTCATGTCCAAAAAGAAGGAAACGTTGATTTCCGACTTGGAGGAGACGTTCGCCAATCTACGAAAATACAACATCATGCTTAACCCGAAGAAATGCTTCTTTGGATTACCAGCCAGAAAATTGTTAGGTTTCATCGTGTCTCAAAGAGGCATAGAGGTGAACCGCGACAAGATCAAGGCTATTCTCAATATTTCCAGGCCAACTCGCCTGAAGGACGTACAAAGATTAACTGGTTGCATTGCTACGGTCAGCCGATTTGTAAGCCGGCTTGGTGAAAGAGCCGCACCATTATACAAACTCCTGAAGAAGACCAAGGATTTTGTCTGGACTGGCGAAGCTGAAGCTGCACTACAAGACCTGAAGAAAGTACTCACATCTGCTCCTATCCTTGCAGCGCCGGAACCTCGGGAACCGATGTTGCTCTACATTGCTACGATAAATAAGGTTGTCAGTATCATTATGGTAGTGGAGAGACTAGAAGAAAATCAGAAACACCTGGTGTAGCGTCCGACGTACTTTGTCAGCGAGGTCCTGACAGAATCAAAACAGCGGTATCCGCACTATCAAAAGTTGGCTTACGGTGTTTTTCTAGCATCTCGTAAGTTACAACACTATTTTCAGGAGCATCCAATTACCGTGGTGAGCAAAGCTCCCATGAGAGAGGTAATCAACAATAACGATGCCATAGGACGCGTTGCCAAATAGGGCATAGAGCTTGCAGCTTTCGATATTAAGTACAAACCCCAGACAACAATCAAATACCAGATCCTTGCTGACTTTGTCGCTGATTGGACAGAGACATGGTCCTCCCTGAGTCGGAATATTGGACCCTCTTTTTCGACGGGTCTAAGGCTCGAGGGGGCTGGCGTGGTGCTCAAATCACCCCAAGGAGATAAACTTTTATACGTGTTGCAGATCCACTTCATAGCAACAAACAACATTGCCGAGTATGAGGCACTGCTGCATGGAATCCGGATTGCTAAGGATATTGGCATCCGACGTTTGATGTGTTACGGAGATTGGGATATTGTTGCTCAGCAAGTCTCGGATATTTGTAATGCAAATAAGCACATGGCAGCATATAAAGCTGTCGTGGATGATCTATCTAAATCGTTCGAGGGGTTTGAAGTTCAACACATCCCTCGAGCAGAAAATGAGGAAGCAGATGCACTATCTCGAATAGGCTCTACGCGGAAAGAGGTCCCGGATGGCGCATTTTTGGAGAACCTCAAAGTTCCCTCGATAAAAGGGAGTAGATGAGGAATATCCGAACAAATCCGACTCACCTTTGATAGCAGTTCTGGCTGTAATCCCCAGCTAGACTCAACCCTACCTCGATTATTTGGTAGATGGAAAATTACTCGAAGACGAGGTACTGAGCCGACAGATTATCCGACGAGCAAAAGCATATACTATTGTTAAAGGTGAGCTCCATAAACGGAGTGTTTCTGGGTTTTTCAGCGTTGTGTATCTCCAGAAGAAGGAGTGGAAATCTTAAGGGAAATCCACGAAGGCGAGTGTGGTCACCACGCTGCAGCCAAATCTTTAGTGGCAAAAGCTTTTCGACATGGATTTTTCTGGCTTACAGCTCAGGCAGATGTCGAACGATTAGTCAAGACATGCAAAGGCTGCCAAAAGTACGCCAAGCAAGCTCATGTTCTGGCTAATCAGCTGCGAACAATACCTATAACATGGCCCTTTGCGGTCTGGGGGCTTGATATGGTAGGACCTTTTAAACGAGCCCCAAGTGGATTCACTCACCTCTTAGTGATGGTGGACAAATTCACAAAGTGGATCGAGGCTAAAACAGTCACTAGTTGTGATGGAGCAACAGCCAAAAGATTTGTCGAGGATGTTATAATCCGGTATGGTTATCCGCATAGTATTATCACGGACAACGGGAGTAACTTTTCCATGGGAGAATTGGCTGAATTCTGCGATGAGCAAAATATCCGGCTTGACATTGCGTCAGTCGCACATCCACAGGCTAACGGACAAGTCGAAAGAGCAAATGGTTTAATTCTACAAGGCTTGAAACCAAGACTCGAAGCACCACTACGACGTGCTGCGGGGGCTTGGGCAGAGGAATTACCCTCTGTAATTTGGAGTTTACGAACAACTCCGAACAGGTCAACAGGATGCACACCTTTCTTCTTAGTCTATGGTGCAGAAGCAGTTCTTCCTAGCGATTTAATTCATACTTCTCCTAGAGTGGCCACGTATATCGAAGAGGATGCCGAGATTTCTCGACAAAATGATCTCGACTTAGTCAAAGAAGTTCGCGTCATTGCTGAAATGAGATCTACAGCCTATCAGTAGAAGTTACGCAAGTATCATAGCCAGAGAGTCCGAACTAGATATTTCAATAAAGGTGATTTGGTTCTCCGGCTTGTGCAACAAAGAAAGCACAAACTTTCCCCAATATGGGAAGGGCCCTTTTTAGTTAGTCGAGTATTGCACAATGGATCGTACTACTTAACTGACATGAGGCCAGTCAAAGAAAGACCTGCTACTAAGAAGAGAAAGAGAGCTGGAGGCGGTACAAATCTGGATGAGTTAGACAGACCGTGGAATATTGCTCAGCTACGTCACTTTTATTCTTAGTTTATCCTTCTTTGTAATCATACATATGTACATGTTCTGTGAGAAATAAAAGTTTTGGTTACCTCAAAGTTTTTCTGAGAAGTTTTTACCATCTTATTTCCTAATGATCATGTCATAGTCGAAAATCCCAGAAGGCTTGAAAGTACTTTATGCTCATGTTCGTTCTGGTTTAGATTTCTGATTCTAAAACTGCTACCTTCGGGTATAACTCTAAAAATTCTAGTCTTTACTTGGGTTATTTGTCTGATTGCTGGATGCGGGTATCTTCCGAGTAGTGAATTGTTGGTACTGGAAGCCGGCTTTGTTTCCGAGTTTAAACTGGTTTAGCAATTAAGCTCCGTTGCTCGGCAAAGTTTCCGGCTGAAGGTTTAGCCGGCTCACGAAAGGGACGAGGCGGAAAGCCAGATAAACGATAAGTAGAGACAGAAAATTCCAAGTGCTTATGTGAACATTTCAGGCACGCAAAAATTTCAAAAGCCAAAAAGTGCCGAATAGATTAAAAGCTAAGCACTAGCAAAAGTCAATAGTACTTAATATTTACAAACGCATCATGTTCTTTCAAAGAAAAATACATAAGTTTGTGGTCTATGATGCAGGAGGAGATGAAGGAGCTGTCGGCTCGCTGGTTACTCCGCATTGATATTGTTCCGAGATGTCCGGATCCGAGGTGGTCCGTTCGTCATCGGAAACTTCTTCGGTTTCTTCTGGAGGAGGCGGCAGAGTATCTACGCGGGTGAAGAAGGGGATCTCGTAGCTGGTCAGATCAGCTACGTGGCACCCGTATCCGGCGCAGGAGTGCATGATGGCTTGAAGGTCTTGCTCCTGGCCGTCTTCGTCTACCTTGTAGTACCCTCTGGTCACTTGCCATATCTCCATGTTTCCATGGTGGCTCATGACCATGGTGAGAGCGTTCTGTGCAGCAGTCCGCACGTAGGACATGTTCCAGTCCTGAACAAGTTGCGGCATCTCCTTGGCCTTGTCTCGCACCTGAAAATCCGACATGCTTGCATGTCCGGAATCCTGAGAGACTCGCCAATGTCTTCAATAGACTGGCGGAAGTCCTGCAGAAGATCACCGACTTGAGTAAGCCGGTGGGTGCGGGGCTCGGAGGAGGAAGAGTCTGTCAAGTTCAGAGGACCTATACACAAAACAAGTCAATAAAAATCCGACATTGATGAAAGTTGAAGAAATGATAAGTCAGACAGATGGAACGTACCAAGAATGATGTTGTCAATCTTGGTCTTCTCCTCCCGGAGACTCTGGAGTTCAGCTCGGAGCGCTTCGGAGAGATCTTTCTCTCTACCAAGCTCATTCTTGAGGTCTGAGATAATTTTATCCTAAGCAGCGATCTTGCGATCACGCTCTTCAGTGGCCATGGAGGAGGATTCAAGGACTTGAACTATGCTCCTTTCATGATCCGCCTTGAGCTTATCCAGCTCTTGGTGAAGTCCCTTGTTCTCCACCACTAGGGTCTTGAGGTTCTCGGCCACTTCAATCATAGCGATGGATTGTTTCACCAACGCTGTAAGTCAAAAAGAACAACAGTTCAGAAAAATTTGACATTGAAAAAGCAAAAGACAAGGTTTGAATCTCGAAATGTTTACCTTCGGCTTCATCCTTGGCTACCTTGAGCTCAGCATTTTTAAGCCGGAGAGCTTTGATCTCTCTCCGCTTATCACAGACATTGGATAATAATTCCTAGTTATAGGAACATACTTTCTGTAAGTCAGAATACCCAAAGTCAGAAAGCTACTTAAGACTCGGGCTAATATTTTTTGCTAAATATCAGCACGAGCCTTGGGGGCTACACTAGTTCATTCTTTGGCATCCTAATGAATCATAAACTCGGATTCTATATCCTACTTCATGCTTGGGGGCTAGAGGATATGATATAACATAATGTAAAAAACAAGAGTTGGAATTCCGACTTACATATTGCTCGCGGGTGAGTGTCTAAACCCGCGTTCACTTCAGCTGCCACCTTCTCGGCGAGGGTAAGAGGGATTACTGGGGCTGTTGGAAACTCGCCAGTCCTGATCGTCTCGTCGCGAAGGCGGACTTGAGCGAGAAGGTCAGAGAAATTGACGTCCTCTGCTTCTTGCGCTTCCTCCTCGGGGGATAGATGGCTTTTGTCCAGGACTTGCCTGGCCAGCCGCTGGATTTCCTCTGCAGATTTCCGGGATAGGCCAAACTTGGCAAGTCCCGGATTGCTGAGGAGGTTTTCGGCGAAGATTTCAGCCGAGGGATCATTACCCGAAGAGGGTTCACCCTTATCTTGAGCTGACGCACCCACGGTGACGTCAGTCCGCGACCCAAGGATCACAGGCTCTGTTGGAGGAGCCGGATCTTCTGCGACCACCGGAGAAGGAATGATCGTTGGAGTTGCAGAAGGTTGAGGGGCAGGAGTTGGAGGAGCCACGACAGGAGAAGCTATGGTGAGCTTCGTCTGTCGCAGGGGCTTCGCAGGAATCCCTTTCCCCTTACCCTTGATGAGAGGCTTTGCTCTGAGAATGTAGTAAAGGCGGAAACATTACATCTCAGAAAGAAATTCGAGAAAGGTACAAAGGCGGAAATTGTGAATGAAAGTTACCTCTTCACAACAGGCACTTCCTTTGTGCCAACAGCCACTGTCGGAGCTTTGCGCTTCTTGAGCGCAAGGTCCGGCAATGGGACCACTTCAGTCTCCTGAGAAAACTCAGGAGGATATCCTTCGAGTGGTGCAAGCTCCGACTCGGGGAGGTCAGCAAGCTGAAAACAAGCAAACATTCAGCATTGTAGTATATAACTTAGAGATTGAAACACATAAAAGGTGTATTGATGGAAGCTTACTGGCACCACGGGGTTTTCCGCTGTGTACATATCCAGAGAAATCTCCGGAATCCTCCTATCGATCCGCTCCTTGATCAGCCACTTGATCTGGCTGATGTAGCCATGAGTGGTGTAGGATTTGGGGCTGATGCGGAGGGAGTCTTTTTTGGAAGACGTGATGGAGTGCATCAGTCTATCCCTGTGGTACTAAAGTGGTTGGATCCGACGTGAGACCCAGCACTGGACCAAGTCGGATCCCTTCAGACCCATGTGCTTGATCAGATATTCGATCCGCCTCTTAGCAAGGATCAGATCAATGGTGAGAGCTGGAGCAGCCTCGTCCTAGGAAGGCTAGGCCATGGCAGCTCCGTCGACAAAAGCCGGCAAAGCAGTAGCTTTGCCGGGAGCCGGAATATCCCTATGATAGAAGAAAGTGGCTGGCCATTGTTTGACGGAGTCACTGGCAATTTTTTTTGGATATGCCCAGTCACGTCTAAGTGAAAAGCTAATAGTGTCGGTGATGTAAGGAACACCGGCAGTGATGGAATTTCTCCAGACATGGAAATAGTACCGGAAGAGAACCAAACTCGGCCTAATGCCGAGAAAGCCCTCACAAAGCGATGCAAATGCACTCATCTCTAAGAGAGAGTTGGGAGGAAGATTGTGGAGTTGAACTCCGTAATGATCTATAACCTCAGAGAAGAACTCTAAGGAAGGAAAAGACAAACCTCGGTCGAGATGGGTGCCGAAGTGGACCCGCTCGCCATCTTGCGGGTTGGGGACAGTTTAGCCGGAGCCGCTCGGGCAGTCGCCGACGGCGAGAAGCCCCTCCTTCTCCACGTTCTTGAGGCCGTCCTCGTCAAGGGCGCAGGGGATCCAGATTCCCTGGAAGCTTTCGTTCTCTGCTGCTGCTTCCGCCGTTGCCGTCGCCGCTGCTGCCGCCAAACCGGAGGAAGAAGACGATGAAGCCATTTCTCTGGTGAGAAGATGACCTGAAAGTGGCGGCGCTGGGAGTTTTTGTGGGGGGAAGGACGAGAGATCTCTAAGCGCAGGAGGATTGGGAGGAAAGGAAACGACAAAGACTGGTGGAAAGGAGAAGGAGAAATCCAAGCCCCTTATATCCACCTAACTGCGCCAAGATTCGTGCAAATGCTATAATGTAACCGCCACGCGTCGTGGAAAGAACTGGGAAGGACCCACGCGATGATTGCGTCTCCTCGATCTCCACGCTCGCATTGAAACGGCGCCTCGGTTCCGTGAACCGCGGACCCACCAACGGTCGTGCTGACGGAACGTCTGTCAGATGACGTGACTTGACCATGCTTGTGTCAGGTGGCGTTAGAAACCAAGTTCCGGCTTAGTTTAAAATCGAGCTGGAAAATCCAAGTAACTAATTGATAGGTCCGACTTATTTTTAAGACCCGGATCGTATTTTTTGTGAAGTTTCAGGAACCCTTCAAGATTGTGCAAGCCGAAGATCAAGCTAGATGATGATAAAATCCGACTTTGGATCTTAGAGGCCTCCGGGGGCTACTGTTGGGGATATACTTTCCGGGTATCCTCACAATTCCTCACTGACCAGGGTGGCCCACTTCGGGTTAGAGCTTTTCTTCACGGGTGGCCAAGTCAGGAGTGAAGACGGAGTCCAATCCGGCTACAGGAAGGCCCAGAAGACTTACCGACTTAGGCTCATATTGTTACTTGTAGTTCAAGATGTACTCTGTAACCAACTCTTAGTCATAGTCGGATTGATCTCTCCTGTAAAGCCTAGGCCGGATATCTATATAAGCCGTCCTAGGGAGAGCCTTTAGGGCGAACACCTTACAACACAATAGTATACAATCTCAACTCGCACAGGCGAAACCCTTGTAACCCATATTCCGGCTCTGCCGTATTACTGGATTGCTAGAAGGAGTAGGATTCGTCCAAAGCTGGCGGATTCGAACCTGGGTAAACTTGTGTGCTCACCGTCCCGAAATACCGTACGTCTCACACCCCTCTCTTCCGCACGCCTCGAGGACCCCCTCGTGGCGTACTTGTCCTCAATCCGACGACATATGTGGTCTTTGAAAAGAACACACATGTAATGAAACTGGTGGATCCATGTGGTTTGTGAAATGAAGACACATGAAATGACATTGGTGGATCCATATGTGGTCTGTGAAAGGAATAAACATGAAATGACTCTAGATGTGGTAAATGAAAGAATACACATTTCAATGACAATGGTGGTTCCATATGTGGTTTGTGAAAAGAACAGACATGCAATGACTCTAGTTTGTGGTTAATGAAAATAAGACACATGCAATGACACTAGTGTATCCATAGGTGGTTTGTGAAAAGAACACACATGCAATGAACTCTGGTGGATCCATATGAAATGACACTAGTGGATCCATATGTGGTCTGTGAAAAGAACACACATTTCAATGAAACTAGTGGATCCATATGTGGTTTGTGAAAACAACATACATCCAATGACTCTAGCTATGGTTAATGAAAAGAACACACATGCAATGACACTAGTGGATCCATATGTGGTTAATGAAAAGAACACACATGCAATGAGACTAGTGGATACATGTGGTTTGTGAAAAGAACACACATGCAATGACACTAGTGGATCCATAGGTGGTTTGTGAAAAGAACACACATGCAATGAACTCTGGTGGATCCATATGCAGTGACACTGGTGGATCCATATGTGGTCTATGAAAAGAACACACATTTCAATGACACTGGTGGATCCATATGTGGTTTGTGAAAAGAACATACATCCAGTGACTCTAGCTGTGGTTAGTGAAAAGAACACACATGCAATGACACTGGTGGATCCATGTGGTTAGTGAAAACAACACATATGCAATGACTCTAGCTGTGGTTAATGAAAAGAAGACAGATGAAATGATACTGGTGGATCCATATGTGGTTTGTGAAAAGAACACACATGCAATGACTCTAGCTGTGGTTAATGAAAAGAACAGACATGCAATGAACTCTGGTGGATCCATATGTCGTTTGTGAAAAGAGTAGACATGCAATGAACTCTGGTGGATCCATATGTGGTTTGTGAAATGAACACACATGCAATGACTCTAGCTTTGGTTAATGAAAAGAACACACATTCAATGACACTGGTGGATCCATATGTGGTTAACTAAAAGAACACTCATGCAATGAAACTGGTGGATCCATATGTGGTTTTTGAAAAGAACACACATGCAATGACACTGGTGGATCCATATGTGGTTTTTGAAAAGAACACACATGAAATGACTCTACATGTGGTTAATAAAAGAATACATATTTCAATGACAATGGTGGATCCATATGTGGTTAGTGAAAAGAACAGACACGTAATGACTCTAGCTATGGTTAATGAAAAGAACCCACATGCAATGACACTGGTAGATCCATAGGTGGTTTCTGAAAGGAACACACATGCAATGAACTCTGGTGGATCCATATGAAATGACAGTGGTGGATCCATATGTGGTCTGTGAAAAGAACACACGTTTCAATGACACTGGTGGATCCATATGTGGTTTGTGAAAAGAACATACATCCAGTGAATCTAGATATTGTTCATGAAAAGAACACACACGCAATGACACTGGTGGATCCATATGTGGTTAATGAAAAGAACACACATGCAATGACTCTAGCTGTGGTTAACGACAAGAACACACATGGAATGACACTGGTGGATCCATATGTCGTTTGTGAAAAGAACACACATGCAATGACTCTAGCTGTGGTTAATGAAAACAACAGACATGCAATGAACTCTGGTGGATCCATATGTTGCTTGTGAAAAGAAAAGACATGCAATGAACTCTGGAGGATCCATATGTGGTTTGTGAAAAGAACAGAAATGCAATGAAATCTGGTGGATCCATATGTGGTTTGTGAAAAGAACACACATGCAATCTCCTTAGCCTTGGTTAATGAAAAGAACACACATGCAATGACACTAGGGGATCCATATGTGGTTAATGAAAAGAACACACATGCAATGAAACTTGTGGATTCGTATGTGGTTTGTGAAAAGAACATACATATAGTGACTCTGGTGGATGCATATGTGGTCTATGAAAAGAACCACAAGAAATGACTCTAGATGTGGTTAATGAAATAATACACATTTCAATGATTGTGGTGGATCCATATGTGGTTTGTGAAAAGAACAGACATGCAGTGACTCTAGCTATGGTTAATGAAAAGAACACCCATGCAATGACACTGGTGGATCCATAGGTGGCTTGTGAAAAGAACACACATGCAATGAACTCTGGTGGATCCATATGCAATGAAACTTGTGGATCCATATGTGGTCTGTGAAAAGAACACACATTTCTATGACACTGGTGGATCCATATGTGGTATGTGAAAAGAACATACATCTAGTGACTCTAGTTATGGTTAATGAAAAGAACACACATGCAATGACTCTAGCTGTGGTTAATGAAAAGAACACACATGCAATGACTCTAGTTGTGGTTAATGAAAAGAACACGCATGCAATGACACTGGTGGATCCATATGTGGTTTGTGAAAAGAACACACATGTAATGACTCTAGCTGTGGTTAATGAAAAGAACAGACATGCAATGAACTCTGGTGGATCCATATGTGGTTTGTGTAAAGAACAGACATGCAATGAACTCTGGTGGATTCATATGTGGTCAATGAAAAGAACACACATGCAATGACACTGGTGGATCCATATGTGGTCTATGAAAAGAACACACATGCAATGAAACTAGTTGATCCATGTGGTTTGTGAAAAGAAGACACATGCAATGACACTGGTGGATCCATGTGTGGTATGTGAAAAGAATAAAGATGAAATGACTCTAGATGTGGTTAATGAAAGAATACACATTTCAATGACAACGGTGGTTCCATATGTGGTTTGTGAAAAGAACATACATGCAATGACTCTAGTTGTGGTTAATTAAAAGAACACACATGCAATGACACTAGTGGATGCATAGGTGGTTTGTGAAAAGAACACACATGCAATGAACTCTGGTTGATCCATATGCAATGACACTACTGGAACAATATGTGGTCTATGAAAAGAACACACATTTCAATGACACTAGTGGATCCATACGTGGTTTGTGAAAAGAACATACATCCAGTGACTCTAGCTGTGGTTAATGAAAAGAACACACATGCAATGACACTGGTGGATCGATATGTGGTTAATGAAAACAACACACATGCAATGAAATGTAACTACCTCGGTGAATTACGCTCTTAGTTACATGCCTGGATGATCAAAAGTGGTTAAAATAGTACGGTGGGGCCCAGGGCCACTCACGGTAGACCTTTCGGCTGTCCTAACCACTTTCAGAACATCGGGACAAGAACGAGTGGCGTAATCGGCAGGCGAAGGGATCAACTACATACACAAATGAGTATGTATGCAAGCCACATACAACAGTCCTCAGAGCCATTCCATCTAAAAGAAATAGAAATATTGCAAAGCTATATGGCAAGATTCAAATATCCTAGATAGTGATAATAATTTAGGATAGCTCCTCATACAACAAACGTCAGAGTAACAGGCGGAAGCAGAAAACAAGATCCGAGTATGGATAAGAAGCAAATCGGCATAAGATGCCACATAAATAAACACATCCCGCCCACAGATCTCACGGATCCCCGTTCCCGGAATCTGTACACCGAGTGATCGTTGCCAACATCATCTGTCTCCTCCACCCAGTATCCCTCTTGCGAATACACCTGTTCATCTGAATCAAACAATTTATCGTGTGAGACCCTAGGGGTACTCAGCAAGTCTTTATGCCGCTAAAGGGGACACAGCCTGCGGTGACGCAATTGCAGCAAAAGATAATATCTAACAATTCTATAGATACTCGCTAACCATCCGCCTAACCAATGATAGACGGATGTCCGTGAATTAAGAACAATAGTTATAACAGTATAATTAACAGATCCATCCTCCTCCTCGCTTACCCACGAGGAAGCGGACGAACAACCCCCATCATCCGTTGGCAGTTTTATTAATCATTCCATGAACATTGCACTATTTACTAGTCAAGTACTTAGTCAAATTAAAAGCGGTACTTTAGTTATACTTGTCTATGATCGAGAAACTGTGCTCCAAGTCGTCCATAACCGTGGAGACGGCTTTCAGAAATATTTACCCTGCAGGGGTGCACGAATAGCAACACACACTCGATCAACCTCGGAAAAAACCAACTCAAAACCCTACGAGGCATTCACGACAAAGCGATCACAGGATTCAGAAATATTTCAGGGGGCCACCCCATTAAGCTACCCGCAACGGAGTTGGCCGGCTCCGAGACGGACCCAAGGTTTGTGTCAATGGCTGTAAACGACGGGGAACCCGAATGTGTGACTGGGCTTGTCGATACCGCGAAAACATTCCACGATCCAAAACAATACAGGTGCTCCACGCACAATCTTAATAAAGCAGTAACATGGCATAAGTACAGGATAGTAATAAAGCCCCAAACTACTTTGTGGCCCCAAGAAATAAGCATGAATCAAGCGCTGGCTCAGGGGGGTCCATAAGGCCTCCCGGATGTGGATAGTGCGAATAAACAAGGAACAGGAATCAAGTACTCGGGGTCCTACGGGACACAAGTGAGCATGAAAAACCAAATAGCAGATATTGCTCACCGGTGCCTCTTTCATTAGTTATCCCATTACTACTCAGGTTAAGTTGTTTAGGTACCTCATGATTCATCAGACACTCACATACCCTACACATGCTTTTCTACGACTCGCATGGCTCAAACAACTCCTGTAGTAATGGCTCATGGGATGGAGGAACAAGCTTCGGTGGGGTTTAAAAGTAAAGGCTATGGAGTACTTGGGATTCAATTTAATGCAATCGCGGCTCAATGATGCAAGAATAAGATAGAGGCAATAGGTACTGTATGTATGCAAGCATGTGGTAGTGCTTGCCTGGCAGCTCAGTTGAAGCGAGAGATGGATCTGGGTAGTACTCCTGTGATTCCTGGTAATTCTCCTGCTGGGCGTCTATTCGAAGAAGAACCAAACAAACAAGGGCCAACATAAATAAAGTGCACAAATATATGAATTAAAATGCGTCAAGCAAACAAGCATGCCATGATGAGTGGTGCACAATTTACATGGCATTAAAGTAGCATGGCAAAGGTGAGGTGTGGATACAAGAAATAAAGCATTTTATTATTTATTTAACCAAGTTTTATTGTCATAAACAGTTCAGATTTTTAATAATGACATGATGCATGCTTCAATTCAGAACAAGGAATGCATAGATAGAACGGGCTCGTCGCGCTGATCGATTTAGACATATTATTTGTCAAACTTGGAGTTGTAGCATTAAAGTTATTTATTAAGAAAAGGGCATTTTATTGTAATTTTAATCATCTCGAAATTTTAAAGTGTTCAAATAATATTTTGAAGGGCATATTTGAATTCCTCACATTTTTCTGATTCAAAAACATATATCATTTGTATTAATTGGATTTGTATTTTAAAAGTTGTTTAAAATCTGGTTTGAATTTAAACATTTACTGAAAAAGTTTAATTAAACCAGAAAAGCAGAAAACATTTTACACTCAGGCAAACCTAGACCAGATGCTGACGGGTGGGCCAGCAGCTGGCGGGACACACGCGCGCGGAAAAATCTTTTCTCACCTCGGCCTTAGCTAGCCCAGGCGGCTGACATGCGGGCCCGACGGAGCAGCAGGTCCCACGTGACAGCGAGGGGCAAGGGTGGACCACGTAGCGCAGCGGGGGGAGTGCGGGTTGAGGCCTGGAAAGCTGGGGGGTTTTCTTGCAAATCTATACCGAGGCTGACTAGTGGGGTCGCTGGGGCGGCGAGGGACCTAGGCGTGATCGACAGAAGTTGCGGGGGTCCTTTTCGATAATTGCCATTCGATCTCTGAACTGAATCTGACGAGTCCTCTCTGAATCCGCGACGACACCCGACGATGGTGAGGATTTCTGGCGAGGATGGCGACGCAACCACGGCGAGATAGCACTTGCCGCAAAAGCGAAAAATGCAGAGGGGAGCTCCGGCTACAGATCTTGTTCAGGGGAATTCGTCGGCGGCGGGCTGTACTAGACGGGGCACGTCGGGGAACAGAGGGGGGAAACGCAGGCCTGGGCTGCTCGCCGGTGGGGCAGATCACTGGCGGGGGTCAAAAACGGGCGGCGCTAGGCACGCGAAGTGGGGGGGAAACGGGAGAGGAACGAGGGGGGTGGCGTCGGTGCGTCTAGCTCGAACCGGTACGGGCTGGGGAGGCAGGCTGGGCCGCAGCTGGGGAAGTGGGCTGGGAGAAGCTGCGTCGGTGGGCCGCTACAATGGTACTGCGGCTGGGCTGCTGGCTGATAGGTAAGCTGCTCCTCTCTTTATTTCTTTTTATTTTTTTAAAAAACTGTTTTGATTTTTGTTTCGTGGCAGATTTAAACAAGCCCAAGAAATACCCCTTTTTTGGAGTTTTTGCATATTTTGAATAATGGAACAGGGATAGCTAGGGAGTGAGGAGAGGCTTGGTGGATGAGCACAAGTTGTTGGTGAGGAAACAAAACAAGAGAGAGAGGGAGAGGGAGAGGGTTTTAAAAGTAACTAAAAAGGAGAGCCCCTATGAACATGCATGATGGAGAAATGGTTTTGTTGGGACAAGGGAAATGGTGGAGAGAGGTAGAAAAGATCCCACAAAGAAAGATTCACTAAACAAAGAGAAAAACAAAGGAACTAAAGGTGGTGATGATGGTTGCATGGCCCATGCAAAATATTAGATGTCATGTTTTATTTTGTGAAAACAATAATAATATCATGGCATTATTCCCATGCATTCCCAAAAAGTGGAATAAAGGCCAAGCAAATTTTTTTATAGAATTGGGTCCACCCCACCCACATGAGCTAGAATAAATATCAAAAGAGAAAGAAATACAAGCTCATGGATAATGGGATGGTGGAATTATAAGGTGGTGAAAGGAAAGGTGATGGAGGTGAATAAAAGATATGCCCCCAACTCAACTTGGGCATTAAACAATATATCAATAACCAAATACAATATCAAGAGACAAATGCAATTAATAATGCATATGAGAGAAGAACCAAAAGAAAAAGGGTTTTATATGATACTCAAATGCAAGGAGGCATGATGACATGAGCATGATATAATTATGATGCAACAATTATATATAGGAAGTAGCCATTATATTACTAGACCAAGTAGCATTACAATTGTTAGACAATTGGTAACAATTGGGATGCTACAACTCTCCCCCACTAAACAGGAATCTCGCTCCGAGATTCTAGGAAGAAGAAGAAGACTCAAAGAGGGTAGGATACTTGGCACGGAGCTCATCTTCACGTTCCCAAGTGGCTTCATCAACGGAATGGTGCGACCACTGCACCTTGCAGAACTTGATGGACTTGTTACGAGTCCTTCTTTCTGCGACTTCAAGAATTTTTATGGGGTGTTCTTGATAAGACAGATCTTCTTGGAGATTGATGAGTTCATGGTCCACGGTCCTGCCGGGATCCTTGAAGCACTTCTTGAGTTGAGAGATGTGGAAAACATCATGGACTTTGAGTTGTTCCGGGAGCTCAAGAGCATAAGCAACTTCTCCTCTTCTTCCACGAATTTTGAAAAGACCGATGTATCTAGGAGCCAGCTTTCCTTTGATACCAAAGCGGTGCGTGCCTCTCATGGGAGTGACACGAAGGTAAACGAGATCACGAGGGACATACTCCATGTCCGTGTGCTTCCTGTCATAATTGCTCTTCTGGCGACTTTGAGCAATCTTCAGGTTTTCAAGAATGATGTGAACTTTCTCCTCCGCTTGAGTTACAATGTCAGGGCCAAACAATATTCTTTCACCTGTGCCCGACCAACCAATCGTAGTTCTGCATTTGCGACCATAGAGAGCCTCAAATGGTGCCAACTTTAGACTTTTCTGGAAACTGTTGTTGTAAGAGAATTCAGCATAAGGAAGACATTCTTCCCACTTCATGCCGAAAGAGATAACGCAAGCACAAAGCATATCTTCTAGAATCTGATTGATTCTTTCAACTTGTCCTTACGACTGAGGGTGGTAGGCTGTGCTGAAGTTTAATTTTGTTCCCAAAGCATTTTGGAAACTTCCCCAGAACTTGGAAGTGAAGATGCTTCCACGGTCTGAGCTGATCTTAAGAGGAACTCCATACAGAGAGACGATTCTGTTGATATAGAGCTCCGCCAACTAAATTGCAGAAATTGTTTCCTTGACTGGAAAGAAGTGAGCTACTTTGGAAAGCCAGTCAATGACAACAAAGATTGCATTGTTGCCCTTCTGTGACCTTGGAAAACCAGTGATGAAGTCCATCTCTACTTTCTCCCATTTCCATTCGGGAGGCTTCAATGGCTGTAGAAGACCGGAAGGTTTCTGATGGACAGCTTTAACTCTGTGACAAACATCCCACTCCGAGACATACTTGGCACAATATCGTTTCAAACCAGGCCACCAATATTGTGTTTTCAAGTCCATGTACATCTTAGTGCTGCCAGGGTGGATAGAAAGAACAGAATCATGCGCCTCCTTGAGAACTTTCTCTCTTAAACCCAGGTAGTTCGGAACAAACATCCGGTGTTCAAAGAAAAGAGTGCCTTGGTCGTCTACGTGGAAAGACTCATACTTCGGAAGCTGAATGTTGGAGATGATCTTTTTAGTGTAAGGATCACCAAGTTGAATGGAACGAACTTTTTCTTCCAAGAGAGGTGTTGCTAGAAGGTTCAGAAGATTGCCTTGATCCACAATTTCAAGGTTGAGCTTGCGGAATTCCTCGCACAAGAGAGGCTGTTGTTCTTCCACCATGAGGTTGTTGACATAAGCTTTTCGGCTGAGAGCATCGGCCATGACATTGGCTTTGCCCGGAGTGTAGTTGATGGTTAAATCAAAATCATTGATTGTTTCAATCCACCTCCTCTAATGAAGGTTGAGATCCGGTTGTGTGAAGATATACTTCAAACTCTTGTGATCAGAAAAGATCTCACAACGGTTGCCAAGCAAGTAATGCCTCCATACTTTCAAAGCAAAGACAACTGCTGCGAGTTCGAGGTCATGTGTAGGATAGTTGATCTCATGCGTTTTCAACTGTCGAGAGGCATAAGCAACAACTTTCTTTTCTTGCATAAGGACCGCACCCAATCCTTGCAATGAAGCATCACAGAAAATCTGGAAAGGCTTTGATGTATCTGGAGGAACCAAGACTGGTGTGGAAGTGAGCTTCTCTTTGAGTGTTTCAAAGCTTGCTTGACATGCAGGAGTCCAAAGGTATTTCTTGCCTTTCTTGAGGAGATCGGTAAGAGGCTTCGCAATCTTTGAGAAGTTTTGAACGAAGCGACGGCAGTAACTGGCCAAACCAAGGAAACTTCGGACTTCTTTTACATTTATGGGTGGAAGCCAGTCCATAATTGTCTTAATAGTTTCTGGGTTGACTGCAATGCCCTTGGCAGAGATGACGTGACCAAGGTAGGTGACTTGAGGCAGCCAGAATTCACACTTGGAGAACTTTGCATACAGGCGGTTCTCACGAAGCTTGTTTAGGACACACCGAAGGTGTTCTTCATGTTCTTCTTTTGACTTAGAATAGACTAGAATGTCATCCAGATAGACCACAACGAACTTATCAAGATACTCCATGAAAACCGAGTTCATAAGCCTCGAGAAGGTGGCAGGTGCATTGGTGAGGCCGAAAGACATGACCGTGTACTCATACAGACCATAACGGGTGGTGAAAGCTGTTTTAGGAACATCTTCCTTGCGGATCTTGATTTGATGATAACCACTTCTCAAATCAAGTTTAGAGAATACCATAGCTCCAGCTAGCTGATCGAAGAGATCATTAATCCGCGGAAGGGGATATTTATTCTTGATGGTTTTAGCATTGAGTGCCCGATAGTCAACACAAAGTCTATCAGTCTTGTCTCGCTTCTTCACAAAGATGGTTGGGCTACCCCAAGAAGAAGTACTGTGCTGAATGAAACCCAAGTTCTCTTGTTCATCCAACTGACATTTGAGTTCAGCCAACTCAGCAGGACCCATTTTATAAGGCCGCTTGGAAATAGGAGCGGTACCAGGTTCAAGTTCAATGACAAACTCAACCTCACGATCCGGAGGCATACTTGGCAACTCTCTAGGAAAAACATCTAGGAACTCACAAACTACAGGAACACTCTGAATACCTTCCATAGCATCATCAGTCAGAGCCGCCAAAGAATAAAGCTGAATTGCAGGAGTCAGACTTGGAGAATAGACTATATGGCCTTCAGGAATTTTTAGAGAACTGAACGTTCAGCGCAATCAATCACAGCTGCATTTGCTGTTAACCAATCCATGCCCAAGATAACAACAATATCTGAATTTCCCAGAACAATTAAGGAAGCCAAAAATGAAGAGCCACCAATCTCAATTTGATTGCCATGGCTGATCTTGGTAGATAACAATCTTGCCCCGGGAGAAAGAACCATTAACTTCTTATCCAGCTGGTCTATAACAAGCTCATGCTCATTTGCAAATTTGTGAGAAACGAAAGAATGTGAACCACCAGAATCAAACAAAACTCGTGCAGGAACTGAGTTAACAGGAAGCATACCCATGACAACTCCAGGTGCATGCTCAGCTTGAGCGACGTTGACACAGTTGGCACGAGCAACCGTAGACCTAGGCTTGGTGTTGATGTTGAGAGCCCGAGGTGGAGGTCCACGAATCATAGGAGCACTTGCCGCAGGTCTTGGAGGTGGTGGTGGAAGAGCTTTGTTGTTCATAGGACAATTCCAGTGCTGATGCCCAGTGTTTCCACAAGTATAGCAAGAACCAGGTGGACGTGGAGCAACGTAGCCAGGGACTCCGCCAGGCGCTCCAGGGTAGTTGTGGTTGTAGCCCTTGGGAGCCGCAGTGAAGGAGTTTGGTGGCCTTGCTGCGTAGCTTGACGGTCTTGGTGGAGCAGGGAGTGACGGTGGGGTGTTAGGAACCCAGACACGACGCTTAGAAGGAGTTGTCATAGCAGAAGAGCTTGCTGCATCACGGCTGTGTTTCTTTGACTCCTCAAACACTTGCCTACTTGCTTCTTCCTGCAGAGCTGTGTGTTGGAGTTCCAGAAAAGACGCCGGCCTTGCATGAGTGATTGCATATTTGATGGAAGCATTGAGGCCTTGCCGGAACCTCTTTTGCTTCTTCTTGTCATCAGAGATCTCATCGGCACCATAACGAGAAAGGTTCATGAAGTTTCTGATGTAGGTATTGACATTGTCAGTGCCCTGCTTGAGGTTGAGAAACACTTCCTTCATCCTTTCCATGACAATCTCTGACAGATATTGCTCTTTGAAAGCAGCAGTGAATTGCTCCCAAGTAGGCTGAAAACCAGAGAGGTCTGCCTTGAGGTAATTTTCCCACCACAGAGCTGCATCTCCCTTCAGAAGGTGAGTGGCACATTTGACCCATTCTTGCTCGGGAACATCCGCAGTCATCAGCAACCTTGACACTTCATGAAGCCAATCATCCACATCAAGTGGCTGATCAGACACCTCAAATTGGCGTGGGTTGAACTTGAGAAAACTCTTGATGTCTCCTCGCTTGGGAGGTGGAGGTAGCGGAACAAACTCATTCCTTCTCACGCTTTCCTCGAAGCACTGTTGGTTCTGCTGCATAGTGCCCAAAGCATTTGCAATACTTGCCAAAGCAGCCCCAAGTTCAGGTGGTATGTCCTCCTCAGAACGACGTGGTGGTGCCATCCTGTGATTGATATAAAACACAAGTCAGTACTATGATGGATAATAATAATAATCCAAAATAGTACCAAAATGGGATTAACTAAGATTAAAGGATGCAATTCACTGAGATGATATTAAAATATCAACAAAGTTCAAGGCAACTACAAGATATTAAGCATAACGCTCACGACTGAACAAGGAGTGTGGTATACAAACTAACAAAGAAAAATTTTCCGCAAATTTTGGCATTAAAATACCACTATATGCGCCAAACCACTTCACGAATCAAGATTAGTAACTCTACTAGTTCAACATACAAGAGCAAATGATAAAAGTAGTGGTATGGTCGCGACTCCATCCCGCACTCAAATCATTACTCCGCACATGAATCAGTAAAAGACATATCCCAACACCTTCTTCATAAGATGAACCTAAAGATTGGTAACTACGAAAAAGAACACCCCAACAAGATAACATCGGATAACAAAGAGTAAGATAGATCGCATCGGTATACAACGAATCAGAATAGATCGCGTCGGTTTACAAAGGCCTGTCGGTATGGAATGTACCAACTGTTGATAACCAAAAGGCAGATAGTGATAACATTTGGATGCAACAGATAGACAAGGAATTCACACACACACACACAACCTATGGTACTACGGAACCCCGAACACGTGAATCCAAGTTTGAATTTTAGAAGAGAAATGAGAACGTTACACTTCCTTACCAGAAAAGGGTGGGTGGGTGGGTAAGAAGAAAAATGGAAGAAGTCCTACTCTCACGTTTTGTTTTTCCCTAGTATACATAACTACCAAAAATATTTGCTAGACTGACAACGACCATTTTGGCTGCGACCCTGAAGGGCGGGATGGCTCTGATACCAATTGTAACTACCTCGGTGAATTACGCTCTTAGTTACATGCCTGGACGATCGAAAGTGGTTAAAATAGTACGGTGGGGCCCAGGGCCACTCACGGTAGACCTTTCGGCCGTCCTAACCACTTTCAGAACATAGGGACAAGAACGAGCGGCGTAATCGGCAGGCAAAGGGATCAACTACATACACAAATGAGTATGTATGCAAGCCACATACAACAATCCTCAGAGCCATTCCATCTAAAAGAAATAGAAATGTTGCAACGCCATACGGCAAGATTCAAATATCCTAGATAGAGATAATAATTTAGGATAGCTCCTCATACAACAAACATCAGAGTAACAGGCGGAAGCAGAAAACAAGATCCGAGTACGGATAAGAAGCAAATCGGGATAAGATGCCACATAAATAAACACATCCCGCCCACAGATCTCATGGATCCCCGTTCCCGGAATCTGTACACCGAGTGATCGTTGCCAACATCATCTGTCTCCTCCACCCAGTATCAATCTTGCGAATACACCTGTTCATCTGAATCAAACAATTTATCGTGTGAGACCCTAGGGGTACTCAGCAAGTCTTTATGCCGCTAAAGGGGACACAGCCTGCGGTGACGCAATTGCAGCAAAAGATAATATCTAACAATTCTATAGATACTCGCTAACCATCCGCCTAACCAATGATAGACGGATGTCCGTGAATTAAGAACAATAGTTATAACAGTATAATTAACAGATCCATCCTCCTCCTCGCTTACCCACGAGGAAGCGGACGAACAACCCCCATCATCCGTTGGTAGTTTTATTAATCATTCCATGAACATTGCACTATTTACTAGTCAAGTACTTAGTCAAATTAAAAGCGGTACTTTAGTTATACTTGTCTATGATCGAGAAACTGTGCTCCAAGTCGTCCATAACCGTGGACACGGCTTTCAGAAATATTTACCCTGTAGGGGTGCACGAATAGCAACACACACTCGATCAACCTCGGAAAAACCAACTCAAAACCCAACGAGGCATTCACGACAAAGCGATCACAGGATTCAGAAATATTTCAGGGGGCCACCCCATTAAGCTACCCGCAACGGAGTTGGCCGGCTCCGAGACGGACCCAAGGTTTGTGTCAATGGCTGTAAACGACGGGGAACCTGAATGTGTGACTGGGCTTGTCGATACCGCGAAAACATTCCACGATCCAAAACAATACAGGTGCTCCACGCACAATCTTAATAAAGCAGTAACATGGCATAAGTACAGGATAGTAATAAAGCCCCAAACTACTTTGTGGCCCCAAGAAATAAGCATGAATCAAGCGCTGGCTCAGGGGGGTCCATAAGGCCTCCCGGATGTGGATAGTGCGAATAAACAAGGAACAGGAATCAAGTACTCGGGGTCCTACGGGACACAAGTGAGCATGAAAAACCAAATAGCAGATATTGCTCACCGGTGCCTCTTTCATTAGTTATCCCATTACTACTCAGGTTAAGTTGTTTAGGTACCTCATGATTCATCAGACACTCACATACCCTACACATGCTTTTCTACGACTCGCATGGCTCAAACAACTCCTGTAGTAATGGCTCATGGGATGGAGGAACAAGCTTCGGTGGGGTTTAAAAGTAAAGGCTATGCAGTACTTGGGATTCAATTTAATGCAATCGCGACTCAATGATGCAAGAATAAGATAGAGGCAATAGGTACTGTATGTATGCAAGCATGTGGTAGTGCTTGCCTGGCAGCTCAGTTGAAGCGAGAGATGGATCTCGGTAGTACTCCTGTGATTCCTGGTAATTCTCCTGCTGGGCGTCTATTCGAAGAAGAACCAAACAAACAAGGGCCAACATAAATAAAGTGCACAAACATATGAATTAAAATGCGTCAAGCAAACAAGCATGCCATGATGAATGGTGCACAATTTACATGGCATTAAAGTAGCATGGCAAAGGTGAGGTGTGGATACAAGAAATAAAGCATTTTATTATTTATTTAACCAAGTTTTATTGTCATAAACAGTTCAGATTTTTAATAATGACATGATGCATGCTTCAATTCAGAACAAGGAATGCATAGATAGAACGGGCTCGTCGCGCTGATCGATTTAGACATATTATTTGTCAAACTTGGAGTTGTAGCATTAAAGTTATTTATTAAGAAAAGGGCATTTTATTGTAATTTTAATCATCTCGAAATTTTAAAGTGTTCAAATAATATTTAGAAGGGCATATTTGAATTCCTCAAATTTTTCTGATTCAAAAACATGTATCATTTGTATTAATTGGATTTGTATTTTAAAAGTTGTTTCAAATCTGGTTTGAATTTTGAATTTAAACATTTACTGAAAAAGTTTAATTAAAACAGAAAAGCAGGAAACATTTTACACTCAGGAAAACCCAGCCCAGATGCTGACGGGTGGGCCAACAACTGGAGGGACACATGCGCATGGAAAAATCTTTTCTCACCTCGGCCTTAGCTAGCCCAGGCGGCTGACATGCGGGCCTGATGGAGCAGTAGGTCCCACGTGGCAGCGAGGAGCAAGGGTGGACCACGTGGCGCAGCGAGGGGAGTGCGGGTTGAGGCCTGGAAAGCTGGGGGTTTTTTTTGCAAATCTATACCGAGGCTGACTAGTGGGGTCGCTAGGGCGGCGAGGGACCTAGGCGTGATCGACAGAAGTTGCGGGTGTCCTTTTGGAAAATCGCCGTTCGATCTCTGAACTGAATCTGACGACTCCTCTCTGAATCCGCGACGACACCCGACGACGGCGAGGATTTCCGGCGAGGATGGCGACGCAACCACGGCGAGATAGCACTTGCCGCAAAAGCGAAAAATGCAGAGGGGAGCTCCGGCTACAGATCTCGTTCAGGGGAATTCATCGGCGGCGGGCTGTACTGGACGGGGCACGCCGGGGAACAGAGGGGGGAAACGCAGGCCTGGGCTGCTCGCCGGCGGGGCAGATCACAGGCGGGGGTCAAAAACGGGCGACGCTAGGCACGCGGAGTGGGGGGGGAACGGGAGAGGAACGAGGGGGGTGGCGTCGGCGCGTCTAGCTCGAACCGGTACGGGCTGGGGAGGCAGGCTGGGCCGCGGCTGGGGAAGTGGGCCGGGAGAAGCTGCGTCAGTGGGCCGCTGGAATGGTACTGCGGCTGGGCTACTGGATGATAGGGAAGCTGCTCCTCTCTTTATTTCTTTTTATTTTTTTAAAAAACTGTTTTGATTTTTGTTTTGTGGCAGATTTAAACAAGCCCAAGAAATACCCCTTTTTGGGAGTTTTTGCATATTTTGAATAATGGAACAGGGATAGCTAGGGAGTGAGGAGAGGCTTGGTGGATGAGCACAAGTTGTTGGTGAGGAAACAAAACAAGAGAGAGAGGGAGAGGGACAGAGTTTTAAAAGTAACTAAAAAGGAGATCCCCTATGAACATGCATGATGGAGAAATGGTTTTGTTGGGACAAGGGAAATGGTGGAGAGAGGTAGAAAAGATCCCACAAAGAAAGATTCACTAAACAAAGAGAAAAACAAAGGAACTAAAGGTGGTGATGATGGTTGCATGGCCCATGCAAAATATTAGATGCCATGTTTTATTTTGTGAAAACAATAATAATATCATGGCATTATTCTCATGCATTCCCAAAAAGTGGAATAAAGGCCAAGCAAAAGAATTTATAAAATTGGGTCCACCCCACCCACATGAGCTAGAATAAATATCAAAAGAGAAAGAAATACAAGCTCATGGATAATGGGATGGTGGAATTATAAGGTGGTGAAAGGAAAGGTGATGGAGGTGAATAAAAGATATGCCCCCAACTCAACTTGGGCATTAAACAATATATCAATAACCAAATACAATATCAAGAGACAAATGCAATTAATAATGCATATGAGAGAAGAACCAAAAGAAAAAGGGTTTTATATGATACTCAAATGCAAGGAGGCATGATGACATGAGCATGATATAATTATGATGCAACAATTATATATAGGAAGTAGCCATTATATTACTAGACCAAGTAGCATTACAATTGTTAGACAATTGGGATGCTACATGAAACTAGTGGATACATGTCGTTTGTGAAAAGAACACACATGCAATGACACTAGTGGATCCATAGGTGGTTTGTGAAAAGAACACACATGCAATGAACTCTGGTGAATCCATATGCAATGACACTGGTGGATCCATATGTGGTATGTGAAAAGAACACACATTTCAATGACACTAGTTGATCCATATGTGGTTTGTGCAAAGAACATACGTCCAGTGACTCTAGCTGTGGTTAATGAAAAGAACACACATGCAATGACACTGGTGGATCCATGTGGTTAGTGAAAACAACACATATGCAATGACTCTAGCTGTGGTTAATGAAAAGAACACATATGAAATGACACTGGTGGATCCATATATGGTTTGTGAAAAGAACACACATGCAATGACTATAGCTATGGTTAATGAAAAGAACAGACATGCAATGAACTCTGGTGGATCCATATGTCGTTTGTGAAAAGACTAGACATGCAATGAACTCTGGTGGATCCATATGTGGTTTGTGAAATGGACACACATGCAATGACTCTAGCTTTGGTTAATGAAAAGAACACACATGCAATGACACTGTGGATCCATATGTGGTTAACGAAAAGAACACTCATGCAATGAAACTGGTGGATCCATATGTGGTTTTTGAAAAGAACACACATGCAATGACACTCGTGGATCCATATCTGGTCTATGAAAAGAACACACATGAAATGACTCTAGATGTGGATAATGAAAGAATAAACATTTCAATGACAATGGTGGATCCATATGTGGTTTGTAAAAAGAACATACATGATATGACTCTAGATGTGGTTACTGAAAAGAACACATATGCAATGACACTAGTGGATCCATATGTGGTTTGTGAAAAGAACAAACATGCAATGAACTCTGGTGGATCCATAGGCAATAACACTGGTGGATCCATATGTAGTCCGTAAAAATAACACACATTTCAATGACACCGGTGGATCCATATGTGGTTTGTGAAAATAACATACTTCTAGTGACTCTAGCTATGGTTAATGAAAAGAACACACATGCAATGACACTCGTGGATCCATGTGGTTTGTGAAAAGAACACTCATGCAATGACTCTAGTTGTGGTTAATGAAAAGAACACACATGCCATGAAACTAGTGGATCCATATGTGGTTTGTGAAAATAACACACATGCAATGACTCTAGCTATGGTTAATGAAAAGAACAGACATGCAATGAACTCTGGTAGATCCATATGTGGTTTGTGAAAAGAAAAGACATGCAACGAACTCTGGTGGATCCATATGTGGTTTGTGTAATGAACACACATGCAATGAACTCTGGTGGATCCATATGTGGTCTGTGAAAATAACACACATGCATTGACTCTATCTAAGCTTAGTGAAAAGAACACGCATGCGATGACACAAGGGGATCCATATGTGGTTAATGAAAAGAACACACAAGCAATGAAACTGGTGGATCCATATGTGGTTTTTGAAAATAACACACATGCAATGACACTGGTGGATCCATATGTGGTCTGTGAAAAGAACACACATGAAATAATTCTAGCTATGGTTTATTAAAAGAACAAACATGCAATGACACTGGTGTATCCATATGTGGTTAACGAAAAGAACACACGTGCAATGAAACAGGTGGATCCATTTGTGGTTTTTCAAAAGAACACACATGCAATGATTCTGGTGGATCCGTATGTGGTTTGTGAAAAGAACACACATGAAATGACTCTATATGTAGTTAATGAAAGAATACACATTTCAATGACAATGGTGGATCCATATGTGGTTTGTGAAAAGAACATACATGCAATGACTCTAGATGTGGTTAATGAAAAGAACACACATGCAATGACACGGGTGGATCCATATGTGGTTTGTGAAAAGAACACACATGCAATGACTCTAGCTAAGTTTAATGAAAAGAACACGCATGCGATGACACAAGGGGATCCATATATGGTTAATGAAAAGAACGCACATGCAATGAAACTGGTGGATCCATATGTGGTTTTTGAAAAGAACACACATGCAATGACACTGGTGGATCCATATGTGGTCTGTGAAAAGAACACACATGAAATAACACTAGCTATGGTTTATTAAAAGAACAAACATGCAATGACACTAGTGGATCCATATGTGGTTAATGAAAAGAACACACATGTAATGACACCGGTCCATCCATATGTGGTTAATGAAAAGAACACACATGCAATGACACTGGTGGATCCATATGTGGTCTGTGAAAAGAACACACATTTCAATGACATTGTAAGATCCATATGTGGTTTGTGAAAAGAATAGACATCCAGTGACTCTAGACGTGGTTAATGAAAAGAACACACATGCAATGACACTGGTAGATCCATAGGTGGTTTGTGAAAAGAACACACATGCAATAAACGCTGGTGGATCCATATGCAATGACACTGGTGGATCCATATGTGGTTTGTGAAAAGAACACACATTTAAATGACACTGGTGGATCCATATGTGGTTTGTGAAAAGAACATACATCCAGTGAATCTAGCTGTGGTTAATGAAAAGAACACACATGCAATGACACTGGTGGATCCATGTGGTTAGTGAAAACAACACATATGCAATGACTCTAGTTGTGGTTAATGAGAACAACACAGATTAAATGACACTGGTGGATCCATATAGTTGATGAGGACATCCCTACAATTACACCTACCCCAATGACTACTGAAGATGCTACAACTGTTGCAAGAAAGGATCAGACCAATGAGATTAGAATTGGACCTATTACAAGAGCTCGTGCTAAGCTACTGGAACAACAGGTGAATTTACTCCTAAACGAATCTGGTACTTTGATTGATGAGAACTTTATGCTGCTTAAGTCTATGCATTTATGTATGATCAGGTTCGTTGGAGAAACAAGCATGGCGCGAGGAGGAGAAGGGCTACAAGAGAAGCCCAACATGATGATCGCCCAAGGATGCGCGAGGGAGGAGCGGGAGGAAGGCGCAAGAGAAGATCATCAAGACGGAGGCAAAAAGATCTGCCACGACCGGAGTGTCCTGCCAGTTCCACCCGGACTGTCCGGCCTGGTCGAGAGGCAAACTGGCGTGGACATTCTGTCTGCCAATTTGGACACTACCCAGATACCACCCGGAAACTTCAAAGTTTCCGGCCAGACCGGACTGTCCGGCACACTTCACCCGGAGTGTTCGGCCAGACCGGACTGTTCGGCCGATTTCGACCGGAGTGTCCGCCCGCCGACCGAATCTGGTCCGAGTCGGTTTGTATCAGTTTGAGTCGTTTGCGTTTAGTTTCGGTTTCTAGCCGCCCTTATAAGCCCTGGGACGACCTCTAGTTAGGGTTTAGACCACGTTAAAATATTTTGGAGTTGTTTCTTTCATAGAACCTCTGGAATTACCCTGTGTTCGAATCTACCAACTATAATTGAGTGTGATCTGTTGTTCCTTTGGGAATTAGTAGATTGCATACTACCGTTCGTGGTCACAGCTGTGTGCGCAAGAGCGTGGTGTTGTGAATATCCTACAAGGTTCGAGAGCTGTTGCATTGGCATCAGGGATCAAGCGGGAGAGTTCATAGCTACAGGCTAGTTATCTGTCATCCACCATCATCACCGCCATCTGCTTACTGAGAAGATCGGGCCACCTCATATCATCATCTTGGTATCAGAGCTCCAGTGTTGCCTCGTTAAGCATCCACAAATCCATCCATAGATTAGAGAGTGTTTTTCATCCTATATAGAAAAAGCCTTACAAAAAGATTTGCCATAGACTAGATTACATCGTTTTCAAGTTTTTGTCGCTGATTCTATCTTCTCGTAGATCCGATCTGCAGGTTTTTTCCTCGTAGGAGTCTAGTTTCCGTTTGTGTCTAGATTTAGGGTTTGATCTTGTTTTCCGATGGTCCCACCGTTACCGTTTCCACAAGTTTTCCTCGTTTGTCCGAGTCCACATTGCGTACCTTTGTTTTTATACCATAGACACAACCTATCTACAGCATCCGTGCCTAGGAACGTGCCCACGAGACTAGTTGCTTTGCTCCGACAGGCTGCTCATTAGGGTTTTTGAAGTGCAGAAATTTTCGACATGCAAAATCGGACTATCCGGCCGAAACACACCGGACTATCCGGCCCAACCGGAGTCTCCGGCGCATATCAACCGGACTATACGGCCCAGTTCTATTATACATTGCTGTACTCGTTTGCATTGAGTAATATAGTTGAAAAATCACAAAAAAGAGAATAAGTATAAAAAAAGAGATATATAAGTGTGCAATGTTGGAGGCCTTGTTGTGTATAGCACTTGTAGATTGAGCAATCTTGTGCCTATTCTATTTGAGCTATTACTAGCGTCTCTCTTGTGCATTGCAATATTCCTTTTCATAAGTTGCTTTGCCACATTTATCTCCACCGTGTGTGTTTCTTGGGTTTTTGTTCGATCAGCACTAGGAGTTGTTTGCGGTGTAGATAGGATACCATACCGATAGCTCCACCTTTACATAACATGTGTGCCCTGCGATCGTTCTCTATACCTTCGATATTCACTTCATCACATCAAGTGCATCAGTCTTTGATTTCGTTTGGTAGAGCATCTCTATTCACTTTGGAACGGTAAGATCTCCTTTCTTATTAGTTGTGAGTGAGTTGTGAGAGTTTCCACCATACAAATTATGATTTTTGCACTAACCTACTAATCATGTCTACTAGTGATGATGATGTTGTGTTGCAGAAAAAGAAGGATGAGGAGCTCGTCAATTGGCGTGAATATGAGGCTTTGAAATCCCACTTGACATGTGTGTTTACTAACACGACAGATGCCATTGACAAGAATCTCCAAGATATGAATATGAGATTGGATCAGCATGTTGGGATGGTTGATACTATCCAAACGCAAGTGGCTACGCTTAATGTCAATGTCACCGCTTTGCAGCAGTCCATTGAGGGTTTGACGGCCGCCTTACATAGAAGGAAAGATCCTCAACATGATGATGCCTTTGATGATTTCGATGAGGGTAGCGCTGTTGATGCTGCTCCACATGTTGGCAGGGGACGTGCTATTCCCCCTGTCCATGCACCTGCTCATGGTCGTGGGCTTGCCCATCTTGGGCGTGGTCAACGTGTGCCCAACCAAGCTGCTGATGATGGTTTGGGCAAGCCAAAATTTTCAATTCCTAAGTTTGATGGTTCCATTGATCCTGAAGACTACCTCACATGGGAGTTGAAGATTGAGAAACTCTGGCGCTTATTTGACTGTCCAGAAGATAAGAAGGTCAAGCTTGCAGCATCGGAATTTGATGGTTATGCTTTACGTTGGTGGTATGCTCTTGTGCAACATAGGAGGGAGGACAATGAACTTCCTGTGAGGGATTGGCGCGAGATGAAGCAAATCATGAAAGCTCGTTTCGTGCCAACCAACTACTTGCGATCAGTTTTTGATAAATTGACGCAACTGAAGCAAGGCACCATGACAGTTGATGAGTACTACATGGAGATGGAGATGCTTATGTAGCGTGCTAGAATTCGCGAGTCCATTGAGATGACCATGCAGCGATTCCTAAACAATTTGAAGTTACCGATCAAGAGCATTGTTCGTCATTACAAGTATGAGACCATGAATGAGTTGTTGCATCATGCTAGAGAGGCCGAATCCCAGTTGGCAGAAGAGGCGAAGTCACGTGCTCGTTTTCCGTCCTCCAGCAGATTTTCGGCTAGGTCTACACCTTCTACAGCCGTGCCACCAGCTGCTGCTCCCTTTACACCATCGGCCAAGCCAGCAAGTACACCTTCGTTTGGTTCTAATGCTCGGAAACCCGCTGCTCCTGCTGCTAGCTTGGGTTCCAACATGTCTACTGCACGTACTCGTGATGTGGTGTGCCATACTTGTGGAGGTAGAGGTCACTACAAGAAAGATTGTCCAAACAGCAAGGTTATGTTTGTTAATGAACAAGGTGACGTAGAAAGTGGAGATGAAGCTTCTGATGATGATATTGATGACGACGAGGTTGGTGTTGATGCATATGCTGAGCGTGCACCCACTATTCTCGTATCTTCACGTGTACTTAGTGTGCAACCGGTTGAGGAATCCCAGCGTTGCAACTTGTTTCAAACAAAAGCTCTCGTTGGACCAAACAAAGCATGCAAGGTAATTATTGATGGAGGTAGCTGGAGAAATCTTGCAAGTAAGGAACGATGTGCCAAACTGAATTTGACATACTTACCTCATCCCAAGCCATATTACATACAATGGTTGAGCAACAATGGTGAGATGAAGGTAAATCATATGGTACGTGTGAATTTTCAAATAGGGCCATACAAAGATTCTATTGATTTTGATGTGGTTCCTATGACTGTTTGTCACCTACTATTGGGTCGGCCTTGGCTCTATGATCGCCATGTGCAACACAATGGCTGAGCCAACACATATCACTTAGAATTCAAAGGAAAGAAGATCACTATGCAGCCAATGACACCACAAGAAATTGTGAATGATTCTCGCCAGAAGATAGAGGTGAACTTGAAGGAAGATACTACCACTCAGCGGGACTGTGTAACAGCTGTTCCTGATGTAATTGAGCCTAAATTGAGTGATATAACGAAAAGTGAGAGAGTGCCTGGGTTATTGATACTAGCCACCAAGGAGGATATGAGAGAGTTTCGTGAGGATCCTACAGCCATGCCACTTGTGCTCATGTATAAGGGCGAGGTATTGTTTCTAACGACATGACCCCTATTTCTCTTGGTGTCTCTTATGTTTTGCAGGACTTTGGGGATGTGTTTCCAGAAGACGTACCCACAGGTTTGCCTCCATTGCGTGGTATAGAACATCAAGTGGACCTGATTCCTGGTGCCACACTTCCCAACCTTGCACCTTACAGGACTAATCCCGAAGAAACTAAGGAAATTCAGAAGCAAGTACAAGCGTTGCTGGATAAAGGGTACATCTGTGTCTCTCTTAGCCCTTGTGTTGTTCCTGTTATTTTAGTTCCTAAGAAAGATGGTACTTGGCGCATGTGTGTTGATGGTAGAGCGATTAATAACATCACTATTCGATATCGTCATCCTATTCCACGCTTAGAGGATATGCTAGATGAATTGAGTGGTGCTGCTGTTTTCTCTAAAATTGACTTGCGTAGTGGTTATCATCAAATTAGGATGAATGGAAAACTGCTTTCAAAACTAAATTCGGTTTGTATGAGTGGTTAGTCATGCCGTTTGGTCTTACTAATGCACCTAGTACTTTCATGCGTTTGATGAATCATGTTTTGAGAGAATTTATTGGTCGTTTTGTGGTTGTTTACTTTGATGATATACTTATATATAGCCACACCGAATCTGAACATTGCACTCATATTAGATAAGTTTTGCAAGTGTTACGTGATAATAAACTGTATGCTAATCTTGAGAAGTGTACATTTGCAAAAGATAAGGTCATATTCCTAGGATTTGTTGTTTCTAAGCATGGAGTAGAGGTAGATCAATCTAAAATTGAATCAATTCAGAATTGGCCTACTTCAATGAATGTTAGTCAAGTGCGTAGTTTGCACGGTCTCACTGGTTTCTATAGGCGCTTTGTGAAAGATTTTAGCACCATTGCTGCACCATTAAATGATTTGACAAAGAAAGGTGTTCCTTTTGTATGGGGCGCGACTCAAGACATTGCCTTCGATACATTAAAACGCTTGCTTACTTCTGCACCATTACTTGCATTACCTGATTTTTCGAAGCAATTTGAAGTTGAATGTGATGCTAGTGGTATAGGGATAGGTGGCGTTTTGATGCAAGAGGGTCGGCCTATAGCTTATTTTTCTGAGAAATTGACTGGTGCTCGTTTGAATTATTCTATCTATGATAAATAATTGTATGCACTTGTTAGAGTACTTGAGGTTTGGCAACATTATTTGTGGCCAAAGGAATTCATCATACATTCTGATCATGAAGCATTGAAATACTTGAAAGCTCAATCAAACTTGCATAGAAGATTAGATAAATGGGTTGAGTTCATTGAGTCTTTTCCTTACATCATTAACTATAAGAAGGGAAAAGAGAACGTTGTTGCTGATGCTCTATCTAGGAAGAACATGCAATTAACCAATCTTGATGTTAAAATTCCTGGATTAGAAGCTATTTGTGCACTTTATGCAACTGACCATCATTTTGCTTAACCATATCAGTTGTGTGCTCTTAGAAACGCATGGGATAAATATCATATACATGATGGATATTTGTTTCGAGCTAACAAACTATGTATTCCAGAATCATCGTTGCGTTTGTTCTTAGTGCAGGAGTCACATGCTGGTGGTTTGATGGGTCACTTTGGGCGTGAGAAGACGTTGCTCATGCTTGCTGATCACTTTTATTGGCCCAAGCTGAGGCGTGATGTGTACAGATTTGTGAGGCGATGTATTACATGCCACAAGTCGAAATCTAAGCTGAAGCCTCACCGTTTGTATACACCTCTCTCTGCACCTACTACTCCATGGGAAGACATTAGTATGGATTTTGTGCTAGGTCTACCTAAAACTCAGAGAGGCCATGATTCTATATTTGTGGTAGTGGATAGGTTCTCTAAGATGGCTCATTTTTTTGCCTGCCACAAAAGCGACGATGCCTCACATGTTGCTAACCTGTTTTTCAGGGACATCGTGAGATTACATGGAGTACCAAAGACGATTGTTTCTGACCGTGATGTGAAGTTCATGAGCTACTTTTGGAAGACCTTATGGGGAAAGCTAGGAACGAAGCTGTTGTTCAGTACTACATGTCATCCCCAAACAGATGGTGAAACAGAGGTGGTGAATCGAACATTGTCACAGCTGCTAAGGACCATGATTAAAAAGAATCTGCGGGAGTGGGAAGAGTGTTTGCCACATGTTGAGTTTGCTTACAATAGGGATGTGCATTCAACTACTCAGCTTTTTCCTTTTGAGGTGGTGTATGGTTTCAAACCATTGACGCCACTTGATATGTTGCCTCTGCCATTACATGAGAGAGTTGATATGGAGGCATCAAAACGTGCTGATTATGTGAAGAAAATACATGAGAAGACTCGAGAGGCTATTGAGAAGAAAGGAAAGAACATTGCTGCTGCAAGGAATCAAGCAAGGAAAGAAGTGTTGTTCGAGCCTGGAGATATGGTTTGGGTGCATCTACGCAAGGATAGGTTTCCACTACTTTGAAAGTCCAAATTGAAGCCACGAGGTGCTGGTCCTTACAAGGTGTTAGCCAAGATTAATGATAATGCCTACTCGGTTGATATACCTATTGAGGAGTTTGGTGGAGTTAGCAATAGTTTCAACGTTGCTGATCTGTCACCATATGCTGGAGAAGACCTTGGAGCGTCGAGGTCGACGCCTTTTGAAGGGGGGAGATGATGAGGACATCCCTACAATTACACCTACCCCAATGACTATTGAAGATGCAACAACTGTTGCAAGAAAGGATCAGTCCAATGAGATTAGAATTGGACCTATTACAAGAGCTCGTGCTAAGCTACTGGAACAACAGGTGAATTTACTTCTAAACGAATCTGGTACTTTGATTGATGAGAACTTTATGCTGCCTAAGTCTATGCATTTATGTATGATCAGGTTCGTTGGAGAAACAAGCATGGCGCGAGGAGGAGAAGGGCTACAAGAGAAGCCCAACATGATGATCGCCCAAGGATGCGCGAGGGAGGAGCGGGAGGAAGGCACAAGAGAAGATCATCAAGACGGAGGCAAAAAGATCTGCGACGACCGCAGTGTCCGGCCGG